>CM060090.1:12986637-13124137 GCA_030522485.1 Stenchaetothrips biformis | reverse complement strand
TACGGTCGTCAATAAAGTCAAATTCAAATTCAAATTCTCTCTCGTCCTGCTCCTTTGGGCCGCGGGGATAGGAGTAGCGGTGCTGACTATGTGACTGTGTGCTGTCTGGCTGCAGGGATGCGCGCTGTCTGTCTGTCTGTCTGTCTGTCTGTCTGTCTGTCTGAGTGTATGTACGTGTGCGTGTGTGTCTGTGAAACAATAGGAAGGATGCAAATCATACCTCCCTGCTCTCACTCCAGCGGTAATTCGGAAATTTCCCTCGCAAAACGAGACAGTCATACATGACGCCCATACAGTCCGCCATCAGCACGGTTGCATCGAATGCATGCCCAACCGACTATGGTGCAAAAAAAAAAATTACAAGGAGGTGAGAAAGGATTATGGAGAATAATATTGGTATGGAATTGCCCTGTTGCTTAAGTGGTACTGCCGCTTACTCTGCACCTTGTCATACCATCTGACGTCGCCTGCAGGGCCTAACCAACACATTTTAGGGCACCGATGTCGATTCGACCCCAAATTGAAAATGAACTTGGGGCGCGCGCGCGCGCACACACACACACACACACACACACGCACACAAACACAAAAAAACGCACACACACACACGGATGCTCACGCACTCCTGACATGCGTACTTTCTGCTCTGTCATCTGCGAAAATGTCGCGCTATCGCAGCAGCGTGAAACATCTCGTGACCCAGACAGACGTAGGGACAGAGCAGGGAAGGTGAGAGAAGGGTGGGAGAGAGAAGAATGGGAGAAGGAAGGGTGGGAGAGAGCAGGGTGGAAGGGAGACGGTGGGGAGAGAGAAGAGAGGTAGAGGGAAGGGAGGGAGAGACAAGGACGGAGAAGACGAGTGCGAGGAGAGGAAGATTGTGATAACTGCAATAAAGGAGGCGTGGTTGCACTGTGATTCCAAAGGCTATGAACATAGCGCGTATGGTGCAATGCGTTGAGACATCGCACCACAAATGCAATGCCCTATGCGCCCGAAAATGCCCCATGCTAGTGCATGGGAAGGCATTGCACTTCACGTGCGATAAAAAAGCATTGCACCAATTGGCGCGATGAAAACGGCTTCAAATGCATTGCCTTTGGATTCTCAGTGTGGCGTGCGTCTCAAAATCGTTTCTAGTTTCAACGTACTCTGAGAGTGCCTGGCATATTGCAGAGCGCGGCGCAGCGTGGCTACGCGTGCAATCAGCGGGACTTCATTGCCGCAACGGAGACAGCTGCAAGCTTTGCATGCTTTAAACATGGACGGGCCGTGGTGGGCGTATTCAAAAAAGATAAAACACCAGGAGACAGTATACAAATACAAAATTAACGAAACAGGACCTCGACAGGGTCAATGTGTATGTATATTCGTGAGTGTGTGAGTGTTTGTTGTGTACACGCTTGAGAGTGTGTGTGTGTGTGTGTGTGCGCGCGCCCGCCCGTGTGTGTGTGTGTGTGTATGTATGCATGTATGCGTGTGTGTAAAAGAAAGGAGTGAGGGCACAGTGGCAGCGGCAGCCAGTGTTGCTAAATAACAAGGCGAAAATTCCCACGGTGCATGAGAGTGGAGAGGGTTGCCAACCTTCAACCTCCCTGCCTACCTGGCAAATGGCCGATTTCACCAGAGGTGGCAGCAGTGAATCAAAAGACAGTCGGTTCACAACAAACAGACGACAAACGCGTACCAAAATCACTAACTTTAACGGCTATTTCATACGGGTTTGTCGTCCGTTGTAAACCGACCGTCTTTTGTTTCACCGATGGTGAAATCGGCGATTCGATCTCGCGCGAGAAGTTGTTGCTTAGCAGGTCGGGTGAGGCGTTGTTGGCGGCCCTTCCAGCGCCGGTGCATCGTGGGAAACATTGCGGGGTTGCGGGGCGGCGGCGGCGCTGGGCGTGAGAGCGCCGGGTGGTCCAGCGCGCCGCCGAGCGCGGCTGCGCGGCGGGCTGCATACCCTGCGCTCCGCGGGCGCTCGCCGCACTCGCCGGCCGGCCGGCCGCACAGTGGGTCAGACAGAAGTAGAGATGAGGAATGGGCCAGCCCACGGCGGCCCACCGCCAGTGCGGCGGTATCGGCTGCAGCAGTAGTCACCGGAGCGAGACGAGCGGTCTCTGCCACCGCAGCCGCTTCAGCCCATGGGCCAGCCCATCCCTCAACTCTACAGAAGACCGTTGAGGCGGCCAAAATTCCAGACGCGTTTTGAGCTCCAGAGTCGCTAAATGGGACTCGAATCGACCCTGTGACTCGATTGATAGATTCCTCGTACGAAGAGCAATCCATTGGTGGGGTCACACGATCGGTTCGAGTCCCATTCAGCGACTCTGGAACTCAAACCGCATCTACTAGGGGTACGCGCCGTTTAGTTCGGGCGCGTAGTAGGCGAGCGATGCGAGTAGGCATCAGCTGCACTGCGATACACCTCGGTGCCGCGGACTTGCCGCGAGGAGGCACCAGGCCTGAGTTTGACATTCGCCTTCGCGTCTTGCCGATCAGTCGCGGCTGGCCATTGAGATTATACCTATGCTTAGGCCGCCCACAAAGCATATGAGCGTACGGTAGGCGCGGCTGCCCCGGGAGAACGTTCCGACCGTGCGCGTAAGCGCGAGGCCAAGGGGTCGACGGCGGGTGGTTTAAGCCTACGATAGGCAACAATAATTCGAAGTACAGTCCGCGTAAAAGTAGACGAAGCGCGACTTATTGGCTCATACTGGGAGAATTGGGGGTCTGGGATTCAAATGGGAGTGATTTTCTTTAACAGAACACCATTTACACCTGGGATCAACGCCAAACTCGATTACAACATTTTAGTCCCGAATTGATCAATATTGGGTGAAGTATGGGTCAGAGGAAAATTTGGTGGTCATTTTTGAGGTCAGCACACCAAAGTCTGCTGGAAACAATGTACAACTCGACTTGAAAATTTTGGTCCCAAATTACCTTATTTGAGATGAAAATATAAATCTGAAGTCGAAATAGAAGTGATTTTCGTGATTGGCACTCCAAAAACTACAGGAATCGATGTAAAATTCGATTTCAAAATTTTGATCCTAAATTGATTGATATTGGGTGAAATATGGGTCAGAGGAAAATTTGGAGGTCATTTTTGAGGTCAGCACACCAAAATCTGCTGGAAACAATGTAAAACTCAACTTGAAAATTTTGGTCCTAAATTACCTAATTTGAGATAAAAATATAGATCTGAAGTCGAAATAGAAGTGATTTTCGTGATCAGCACGCCAAAAACTGCAGGAATCAATCTAAAATTTGATTTCAAAATTTTGGTCCCAAATTGATTGATATTGGGCCAAGTATGGGTCCGGGAAAAATTTGAAAGTCACTTTTGAGGTCAGCACACTGAAAACTGTAGGGTACAACAAACATCTCAACTTTGAAACTTTGGTTCCAAATGCCATATCTCTAGATTCAAATGTAGGTTTTGTAACTGTCCTTTTTGTAAATGGTACACTGAAAACTACAGGTATTGTACTATATAACTATTGTTCCTATTTGTCTTCATGCCGACCCCTCTGTCATCACCAATACCATCATGCCACACCAATGCCGACACTTCAGTCGAGTAACATTGAGCTCCCAGCATTGAATCGCTTAATTGGTTACTCGTATGCTTGAGTCAACATTCGACATCGCTACTTTTATAACTAATGAATTCACTATTATTAGCAATAGAAGCCTTTTATCACCCTTTCATTTAAAACCGGAGAATAAAACAAAATTTATTGGAATATATTATCATAGTTAATGGTAAGAGACTCAGTTTGGGGCAGGCTGATCTGAACCATTTTACGGCGACCAATTGTCTCAAATCCAGGGAATTGTCTGATGTCAAGGCCACTTATTGCTGAAGACGCAAACATAAGTTTATCTTATTCTGTGTAAATCAAAAGGAGAGCCAGCTTAAACCAAGATCACCACTTAGTATCAGTAGTCGCAGACAATTTTTGATAAAGTTGAATGAATCGAATCGTCTCATTAAATCAAATGACCCATTCACTCATCGCTCAAAAACTGAATGGCCTCTATTAATCCCATGTCAATGTCAAACACAGTATGCGCTACACTTACTCAACCAAATGTTCATCTTAATATAAATTAAGGTTAGCACTGATGTAACCTCACAGTATTGTAATGCTCAGAGTCAAAGTCAACAGAGATCTTTTTGCCATTATTGCCTGGTTTCTATAGAACACATTAATTTACTTCTCTATTGAGATTGAAGAAGTCAGCAACTAGAAATTATATCCTGAGAAAAAGAAAGCAAGTAGACACACAAAGTTGGAAAGGTAATCAATCATTCTTCTTGCCATTCTCAAGCACACTGCACTGAACCACTGATCTGGAGAAATATTCCCCACTGGCGGGTGAGGGGGGAGGGGGTCGAAACGCGTAATCGTTTTCACTTTCATTTTCCGTATTTCACTGAGTTGGCACTCCAGAGCTGTTTCAAACATTCTAAATTGTTAAAAAACTATCACAGAACCCATTTTGTAGCTATTCTGATCTTTATTTTGTTTTATTTGCGAAACTGCCGTACCGTATTTAAGACTCGACCGATTCGGCCGCGGGTATGAAAAATTGGTACAGCGGTGCACTGTTGCCAACCAAACAACGCTAATAACCTAATTCAAAAAGCTGTTTTGAATATTTCAAACGGTGCTTATCGTTAAAATAAGATAAACTCCCCCTGTGGGAGCTTTGGGAGATGTCCGTTGCAAAACTTGGGAACTAATAGTGTTGTAGTTGCTGAGAAACGTGAGCGTGTACGCTACAGACTCACAGACAGACAGACAGACAGACAGACGCACGACGAGTCACTTTTTGGAGCGCCCAAACACAGCAAGGGCTCGCTGTCGCTCGCCAACAATGTTCACCACCTCCCACTGTGGGCCGGCCGCCTAGCGGACAAGGCACTCGCCGGTCGCAGCGGTGGCACTAACGTCCGGCAGCAGTGAGAAACGAGGTCAAGTATGGACGTTTCCGCGTCCCCGATCAGCAGCCTCAATGACTATTATACGAAAAATTAGCGGAAACGCGCGCGCACGGGCAGAAAAGGTGAGCACGTGCACTGAGAAAACCTTACAAACTATTTCGGGCCTTTCAAAGAAAAGTAGTTTGTATAACAAAGTATTTTGAGCATACATAAGCTTACGAAGAAAATGCTTCGTAATTTACAAACTATTTCTTCGTATCAAAGTATTTTTGTTTGTTATATGTATGCTCAAAATACTTCGTAAGGTTTTAAGAGTGTGCGCACACATCTCTCTCTCTCTCTCTCTCTCTCTCTCTCTCTCTCTCTCTCTCTCTCTCTCTCTCTCTCTCTCTCTCTCTCTCTCTCTCTATCTCTCCACACACACACACACACACACACACACACACACACACACACACACACTATTGAGCGTCGCAAGCCTAATCCACAGCACATGCATATGCCAAAGCCGGTTCATGGGGTCTAGACAAGGGCCTACGGGAGCTGCTGCAGACTGTGCTGGAGCATTCATTCCGTCTCCGTCCGGTAGGGGTGCGAGAGAGACATCGCGTCGGAATGACTCTCCGGAGTCGCTCCTCAGCAGTGACTTCGTCCAAGCACGCCCACCTAATCGCTGGACGAAGCTCCACTTCAGGCATCGAGGACAGTCAATAAACTCGTCATGGGCCGGAGTAGCGCTGGGTAGCCCCCCCATCCCCCCCCAACTTCACCCCACTACTCAATCCCACTCTCTTCTCGCCTAACCTAACCTGACTCTCTTCTCGCTGGACTGTCCGAGCCTCGCAATAGAACTACCTGAGCGAAAGAGAAGGATGATGTAACCCTGCCTCGCTGACGCGTGTCTCCGCCAGTCTCCGGGAGAAAGAGGGGGCGGGGGCGGTTGCACCACGTGGCCTGCACGCTGCAGCCTCCCGAAGAGGGGAGGGGAAGGGGAGATGGGGAGGGGGTTCACCACGTGGTCTGCAGCCTCCAGGCGGTACCGGCGGCAGCCTACCGCCTCTGACCCATCAAACCGGCGAACAGGCAAACCGGCGCCCAGGTTCGCTATCGCTTAGAGGCCTCTGCGGCTCCGAACGCTCTCCACCCCGAACCGAACCAAGACAACGATTTGACCTCAACCGGGAAGCATGCTTCGAGTCCCGGCATGGCGGACTCGATTTCCAATTGTCATCTAATTGTTCGGGGGCCTCAATGTTGCACGGGGTCAACTTTGCAACACCGCAGACGGCCATTTACTCTGATTAAAATGCTATTGCTTCTGCCTGGAATCGAAGCCGGTCCCCTGTCTCAGTGCCTAAACCGGAGCACGCTGTCTCCCGCGCACGACAGGAGTGTGTCGTGCATCCAATCTGGTCGAAGCAAGACTGCTGCCGGTGAACCGCAAAGGCGGCACCCGGGTGCACGGAGCACCCACCCGGGCAAGAAAGTGGGCCTGACACCACTTCACACTTTTAAACTGTCCTTCGCACTCTCTCCGCTTTGGTGGCCGCTCTGCCCTTTGGGAGGGCCGATTGTTTAAAGCGTACTGAAAAAAAAATGAGTTCTTAATATGAGAGCATTTGCATATCACTATGCTGGATTGCTCTCGAATTATCTGAGAGCATTCCATCATAGTGATGCAAATGTTCTCAGATTAAGAACTCATTTTTTTTCAGCGTAGTGGGCGGACCGGGCAGCATCCGACTGATGTCGAAGATTGCCGAAGGGAGATTTCGGGCCACCAGGTGTGAGGTATGAAGGTGTCTGATTTGGACGACAAGGCCTCCCACTAGTGACCACTAGTGGCCTAAAAACCCCTTTCAACGATCTTCAGAATCGGTCGGCAGCACGGCGACTGTCTCGGCACAGTGGGCCAGACGACCGATGCATGCAGGCGAACAAAACTCTAGACGCGTTTTGAGATCCATACAGGAATCGAACCGAAAGTGTTACCCCACCAATGGATTCCTCGTCCGGAGAGCAATCCATTGGTGGGGTCACACGTTCCGTTCGATTCTCATTACGAGACTCTGGACCGCCTCCACCGTGTCCTCTGGCCCACTGTGCGGGTGACCACTGGCTGATTGTCCGAACACTGACCTTTGCCGCGCGCTGTGCTTGCTCGCTGTGCGCCACGGCGTGCGCCATGCTGCTGGTCAGGACGGCGGCAGCTAATCCTTGTCGGCGAGGAGGGCGGTCCCGGCGGTGCTGGCGGTCGGCGGCCACGTGCCGGGCCCGGCGCCCTGGCGCGGACGGTCGCGGACGCCGCGGCGAGACGCGGGCTAGCCTGCCCACGCGGGCCGCGAGCTGCTGGGGCCGTGGCGAGGCCGGACGGATCTCATATCAGACGAAGCTCGTCCTGCGCGGCCACGCGGGCCGGGGCCGCGGGGGCCGAGGTCGCCGACGATACAGAGTCCGTGGAGGCCGGGGCCGGCAGCGGACTGGGGGCGGCCGAGGCCCGCGGGCACATCTTGTTCACCACATTGCACACTGGGTCGTCGCACTAGGGGGGTCAAGGCGGTGACGGTGAAGACGCTGGTGGTGGTGGTGGTGGTGGTAGTGAAGACGACGGTGGAAAGGGCAGGGGGATCGGTTTTGAACTTGCTTAAAAACGAGGCACACACACTCTCACACACACACGCGCGCACACACACACACACGCCCACTTGCCCTCGACGTGCTCAATACACTGTCGAGTCCAGTCGATCTGTTTGTGTCAGTCAGCGGCAGAGGCTGCAGTCCCCGCTCGCATCACTCGCTCCCATGGCTCCTCCTTCCTCGGCGGCGGCACCGACACTGGCGCAGGCAGGGCTGCCACCACGCCGCGCCCCGCTGCCCCCGCCCCCCACGCCCCCCACGCCCCCCACGCCAGCAGTTGGCCAGCCCGTGGACCCAGCCCAGCGCAGCCCAGCGCTGCCACGTTGTCGGCGCGGTCCTGGCGCTCTCCTCTCGGGGGCTGCGTGTGCGGGGGTGGCGGCGCGCGGCCCGCGAGGCGCGGGGCGGGGGCGGGGTGGGGGTGGGGGCGGGGGGGGGGGACGGCGGTGCCGCCGCGGCCGCGCCCCGAGACTCCCCGACTCCCCCCACACACGGCTCGATAACAGCAGCGTTGCCACGTCTGGGGGCGGGGGGGCGTGGCGGGGGTAGGGGGTGGCGGGGGGCGTTCGGGCAAGGGCCTGGTAGGGCTTGGCCTTACCACGCGGGCTGCCCCTAGGCCGAGGGACCGGGGCCCAGGGCCCCGCGGGGGGTTTGGGCGTGGCGGAGGGGCGCATAACGCAGCGCGGAGCCCCCACCGCCTTTGCAGGCCTGCATGGCCTGGACGCCGTGGCCTAGCCGCCGTGGCCTGGACTCCGTCGTGGCTTTGGACGGCTTTGGTCCGAATGCCTCCGTGTCCTCAGCGGCGTGGCCTGGGTCCTGGACTGCGTGCCGTGCCGCAGCGCCGTGGCCTGGGTGGCTGGCGGCGAGGTGACCGTTCGCCTGGACTGCTGGACGTACGCGGTGTTGTGTCAGGTGTGTGGCGGGAACATAGGGATACAGGTACGGTCGAGTGAGGTCGATATCGGGCCAGGTTTTCTGGCACGGACTATAGGGAGGGCACCACCACCGGAGGAAAAAGAGGGGCGGGGGCGATGCGGGCCCCAGAGGGGGTGGCGAAGGGGCTCAGCTGAGGTCAGTGGGGGAGGGGGGCGGAGCGGGGTGGGGGTATAGCAAGGATTAGTCAAGTTGGGGTCGCGGACAGCGCGAGGGTAGCGGCCCTGTGGCCTGTGGGGCGCAAGGGGGCGCCGAGGGAGGGCCCCTCGCGGGGCCGCGCGGGGCTCCCGGACCGGCGGCTGCATCATCCCATGTCGTGTCCTGCCGAACAACACCTCTCCGCCGCGGGCGTCCCTGCGTCCCTCGGCAGCCACGTCCACACGAGGAAGAAAAGGGCTGGATAAGGGCTGCCAGCCGTGACCGGTGGCCCTTCCCCGCGTTTGGCTCCCGCCGCGGGGCCGAGAAGCACAGTGGGCAGCCAGAGGACCGGCGCAGGCGGCAAAAACTCTACGCGCTCTGAGCTCCAGAGTCGCAAAACGGGACTCGAACCGAACGCGTGACTCTGCCAATGGATGGCTCTTTGAACCTGGAATCCATTGATGGGGGTCACACATTCTGTCCGAGTCCTGTAAAGTGACTCTGGAGCTCAGAACGCGTCTTGAGTTCGATGGGTCCAAGGAACAAAGGCCGATGTCGCGCGCTTCCTGGTAGACAGACCGATGTCCCGCGCTCCCTAGTAGAAAGGTCGATGTCGGACGCTTTCTTAAAAGGGCATGTTTGACAAGTTATATCTCCTAAACCAGAAGAGCTAGGTTGGTAGAGTAAGCGAGTCGATTGCAGATCTAAGTTGGATCTACAATCGGCTCGCTTACTCTACCAACCTAACTCTACTGGTTTAGGAGTTATAACTTGCACGGTTAAAACGGTTCCTATCCTAGTTTTCCCAGGAACTCCCTGGAAATCGCCTATGTCTTTTCAACAGGCTTCCTGGGAAAACCGGGAACCGTTTTTTACTGCGTGACAAACATGCCCTTTGTAGCCAGCGCCCGACATCGGTCTTTCTACCAGGAAGCGCGGGACATCGGTCTGTCTACCAGGGAGCACGTGACAGCGGCCTTCGTTCCTTGGACCCATCGAGTTATGGTCACCTGCGCCGGTCTTCCGGCCCACTATCGCCCGGGCCGTCCTACTGGAACCTCCTCACACCCAGCAAAGGCCAGCAAACAGCCATGGGTGGCCATCGTTTCGTCGTCCTATATCTGACATCGCCTGCGGCGCACAGCAGCACAACGGGAGGTCAGCCTTTGTCCTAATCTATTTTTGGGACATATACCAATACCAAGTTACGCCAATATCTGTGCACAGGCTGGCCGACCCGGAGTTGTTCTGCCTGACCTCTTCCCCCACTGGGAAAGGGATCAAGTGACAAAAGGAAACAGAAGACAGCACACGCGGAATGGGAGCAGCCGCCGAATAAATATCTCCCCCCCCCCCTCTCTCTCTCTCTCTCTCTCTCTCTCTCTCTCTCTCTCTCTCTCTCTCTCTCTCTCTCTCTCTCTCTCTCTCTCTCTCTCTCTCTCAGTCTCTCTGTCTCTCGCACTCCCCCCTTGCTTCAGGTACTCTGGTAACTACCGCAGGCCGGGGTAATATGAGACGATTTCGGGGCAATATGGGACAACGTTGGGTTTACGCAAAATACACTCCCAACCCCCGATTTCGTCACTAAGAAGGCTACCACTACAACACATTCACTAGTCTTGATGATATTATTTTTGTAGGTTAAGTTTGACAGGGCAGAGTCATCAAATGTAAACTAGAAATTCAATTCTAATGATTTAAATCGTGTGTCCCATATTACCCCGAAATTGTCTCATTTTACCCCGGCTTACGGTAAGCACCGGGTGGACCGCGCCCACGCGGCTGCATGGAGGTGCCCGGTAACTACCAACCTAAATTAAATTCGAAATGATGTAACGTCAAGAACTGGTTTGAAGCGTGTTCTGTATGAACTGAGGCCAACAGTTACCATATTCAGAAAAAAGGTGACTTTTTTTAACGAAAAGATGTGACTGGCAATTACATGATTAGGGACCATCGTCCGCTTCTTTGAGTCCATTGGACCCCATTGAGCCTTATGTCCGCGATTGTCGCCGACCTTCTCCATGCGTCAAGACAGGTTGTCCGTTTCGCTACCACCCCCGAAACATGGACACACTTTATAAAGGGCCCCTAATATTTTTCCTTTTCTATTTTTTGGGGGGGGGGATGGATTCTCAAGTTTCTTTTTTGCTCGCTCCTCCCCCTTCCCGTACTGTGCACTGCACACGCGCCACTGAGTGCATCCGCGGAAAAGGCCTTCCAATCTCGGAGTGCTATATACAATACCCTGGATCCTTGACACGCTGGCCGAGCAGCAGCAGCACCACCACCACCATCACCAGTACCAGCAACAGCACCACACACTGGGCCAGAAGACCGGCGCAGGCTGCCAAAACTCCAGGTGCGTTTTGAGCTCAGTCCCTAGTTGGGATACGAACCGAACGTGTGACCCCACCAATGGATTCCTCGTTCGGAGAGCATTCCATTGGTGGGGTCACACGTTCGGTTCGGTTCGAGTCCCATTTAGCGACTCTGGAGCTACAAAAACGGCCGGGGGTTTGACCGCCGCCAGCGATCCTCATGCCCAATGTGCAGCACCAGCACTACCGTCACCACCCTTATCACCAATAGCATTAGCACCAGCAGCACCACGACCAGCAGCACTGCGACCAGAGCATCAACACCGGCATCACCACCAGCATCACCCCAGCAGCAGCAGCACCACCACCAGCATCACCCCCAGCAGTACCACCAGCAGCAGCAACATCATCAGCAGCATCACCACTACCAGCATCACCACCACTAGCATCACCACCACCAGCATCACCACCAACCAGCATCACCACCACCAGCATCACCACCACCAGCATCACCACCACTAGCATCACCACCACCAGCATCACCACCACCAGCATCACCACCACCAGCATCACCACCACCAGCATCACCACCACCAGCATCACCACCACCAGCATCACCACCAACCAGCATCACCACCAACCAGCATCACCACCAACCAGCATCACCAACACCAACATAACAAAACCAGCATCACCACCACCAGCATCACCACCAACAGCAGCACAGCAAACACTCAACAAATCTAAAAGCGTACATTGTATGCTCCTGGAGCATGCCTGCAAGCACGCTCTAGCTAGCGCATGCCTGCCAAGCATGCACTAACAAGTGCATACCTGCCATGCACACGCTTACTGGAGCAGAAAACTCCCTATCTCTTATGCACTATATATATGCTCCAGTAAGCGTGTACATGGCAGGTATGCACTTGTTAGTGCATGCTTGGCAGGCATGCGCTAGCTAGAGCGTGCTTGCAGGCATGCTCCAGGTAGAGCATACAATGTATGCTTTTTGATTTGCAGAGCACCAGCAGCAGCAACATCATCAGCAGCAGCATCACCACCACCAGCATCACCACCACCAGCATCACCACCACTAGCATCACCACCACCAGCATCACCACCACCAGCATCACCACCACCAGCATCACCACTACCAGCATCACCACCACCAGCATCACCACCAACCAGCATCACCACCAACCAGCATCACCAACACTAACATAACAAAACCAGCATCACCACCACCAGCATCACCACCAACAGCAGCACATCAAACAGCACATACGTCTCCGCCCCGGAGCAGCGCGGAAGCAGTACAATGTTGGATTCACTGTCAGAAATTTTGTTGTTAATTAAGGGGGCAGTAGCGCCATCGTCATCTGTTTTTTGTCAAATTTTAACAAAGTTTCTCCTATTGCTAATTTTTTTCTGTTAATCGAGGAGAAAATCAGAAGTTACCATTAAAAAGAGGGTTCCTTAAGGATTATTTTAAAAAAAAATTAGTTGAGTTATGGTCATTTTTGTGGGGTGTGGGAAGGGCAGAAGACAACACAACATATTTGCCTAATAATTACAAAATATCACTGCGCGCAGAGCTACTCAGTACCCGCTAAAAATTTTCCATCCAAATTTTAACCACTTGTTTTACATACTTGGGCTGTAAAAATGACCCTCTAGCTTTGAGAAATAATATCAGGAAGTATTTCAAAACTCAAGTTTTTGAAAACGTTAAAAAACATGTTAAAATTTGACACTATAATGTTTTCTAAAAAAGCTTTAAAATGCTTCAATCCCAAAACCCAAGGGTCATTTTGAAGGATCTCACTAGTAGTAACACCCGCTAAATTTTCAGGGCGATATCTCAAACCGTTTTCTCAAAATCCTGCGCGCAAGCTCCAAAAATCTACAATTTAGAAAAACGGCCTAAAAGATTGAACGTGCCTAACCTAACCTGTGTAAATAAATTTATAAAAACGACTCTGGAGCCTAAACGATAACGTATTTCGGCAAAATCTTGTCAGATTCTTGAAGAGGGTTGCCAACAGATAAAGTCTGGTTAAAAAACGAAAAATCGATTTTTTGAAAATTGATGGCGCTACTGCCCCCTTAACAACAAATCTATTGCTAATTTTTTTTCTGACAACAGTTGTTTTTAAACGCAGCAGTCGTTTACGAACAGAGAATGTTGTTGATAAATAACAGTTGGGTCATTCTAAAACAACTTACTTGTTGGTCGTTTCAGTTTTAAACAAAGATGTTGTAGGAAAACGACCATGTTGTTGACAGTTTTGTTGTTTTCGAACAATCGTTACGGACAGTGTTCCTTGATGCCGTCGAAGCCAGCCAGCCCAGCAGGCTCATCCAGAGGAGTCGTTTCACCGCCCCGTCTCTCTCGCACTCACAGAGGGCCTGCCGAGGAGCACCGTAAAGGCTGCGAGAGAGAAGGAGCAGCGAAACTTCCTCTTCGGCATCGCTATCGGCAGCGAGCGCAGGCCACTCCCACTCGCTCGACCCTCCCACTCTCACTCCAGCAGCGGCAGCACCACTCCAGCAGTCCAGTCGGCCGGGCGAGTGTTTAAATATAGACGAGCGGATTGGGGCTTTACCTCCACCAAAGGACGACCTCCTCCACATCTCCCACCTCCTCCCTCCCCGTGACCTGTCGTCCAGCCAGGCCGCAGCCATCACACAAACACTCTCACACGAACATGACCCAGCCTACAAGAACAACTACATAAACCTACACACACACACACACACACACACACACACACACACACACACACACACACACACACACACACACACACACACACATACACACACACACAGTTACGCGTGTACATCATACGTCCAGCAGAGATAAGAGATCAAAAACGCAGTGGTAGTTGTTTCGGCAGATGTGCCGTAAACTTGATAACGGTCTACGGTTTGCGCTTCCGGCCGCCTCTGCACACTAGGCTAGACGACTGACGCGGTCAGCCAAAAATTGACGCGTTTTGACCTCGGTTTCAAGTTCCAGACTCGCTAAATGGAACTGGGACTCGAATCGAACGTGTGACCGCACCAATGGATTCCTTGTTCCGAGACCAATCCATTGGTTGAGTCAAACGTTCAGTTTGAGTCTTGTTTAGCGACTCTGGAGTTCAAAGCCGCCGCCACCGGTCTTCCGGCCCACTGTGCCCCGTCCCCAGAGTGAATGAAAGCCGCGCCCGATAACAAGCGTTGTACCGCACCCGTTTATGGCCCGGTCCCCGTTTTTCCGCACGCGCGGCGGCGCGGGGCACGCCCATCTAATGACACAGCGGCGTTGCATCAACTTTTTCCTCTTTGACGCCACACCGTTGTCATCATGGGGAAAAATGGCGCAAAAGGCAAGCAAAAGGACCTCGCTAGGACGCCGTCGGTCGTTCCCCTTTGTGCGGCACTTTTTGAAAAGCTCCCGTGTCGCGTGGAGATGAGGGGGACAGGGCGGACGGGCGCGGGGAGCGACCCAGATCGGCGGGGGTTTGCCTTCCCGCCTGCTGCGGAGCGCCAATTACTAAATGACAAAAAACTTGAGCGGACCGCGTCCACGGCTTCCTACTTACGGACACAATCACTGAGAATGATGAAAGAGCACTGCAAGAAAAAAAAAAAACACAACAAAAGTACACAAATTCCTGGCAAATTTTTTATCAGGAAGTTATTGTACTTTCAAAGTACAACAATTGTTGTACCAGGTGGGTCACGGACCCCGTGAGAAATGGTTTCTATGCAACCCGCTTGGAGCCCTGCATCCGGGCTTGCCTATGCGGCAGTGGGCGGGCGCACGGCAGGGCTAGGGTGGCCACCCGTCAAGTCCCGTTACGTTCAACTCGAGCAGTCGGACCGCGGCCGTCTCGAGGCCCCCCGCGGACACCGCGACGACCACGGCGGGCCTCACGCGGACTCTCGCGGCCGTCGCGAGGCCCCCCGCGGACATCGCGACGACCACTGCCGCGAGAGTCCGCGTGAGGCCCGCCGTGGTCATCGCGGTGTCCGCAGGGGGCCTCGCGACGGCCGCGGAGGCCGCGTGGTGTCCGCGGTCCGACTGCTCGAGTTGAACGTAACGGGACTTGACGGGTGGCCACCCTAGCCCTGCCGTGCGCCCGCCCACTGCCGCATAGGCAAGCCCGGATGCAGGGCTCCAAGCGGGTTGCATAGTAACCATTTCTCACGGGGTCCGTGACCCACCTGGTACAAAGTACAATCGAACCGGCATGACGAGTGCCGTGCAGTCCAAGCCTCGTTGTGGTTCATACAATTCTCGTTGTATTTTCTACAATCCCCGATGTACTTTTATTGTACAGTTTTTGTTGTTGTGCTTTCGTTATTACTATTGACACTTCTTCTTGCAGTGAGTTAAGATCATAGTGAAACGTTTAGGTCCGCTTTCGGGTGAGATATTCGTTATCACCCTAATTTGGGCGAGAATCATTTATATCACCCGAATTTGGATGAAGAAGCAGGTATCCTCACCCAAGTTTGGGCAATGACACTATCTCGAGGGGGAAACGACTTCGGTTGTCCGGTGTACAGCAAATTGGTAATCCGTAATCCGGATAACCAGAAATTTCAAAGTAATCCGGAGGTAAGCCGGGGAAATTCTGAGGTAATCCGGGGTAATCCGGCGGATTCCAATGGTAATCCGGGAAATTTTTCGATGTTATCCGGAGGTAATCCGCGGGTTATCCGGGGTAATCCCTATCCGACGTACACAAAATTTCTCAGTCGTTTCCCCCTCGCACTATCTAGCTAGTATGTACACACTAAATGTTTATGTAGAATTCTGTACGTGACACTTGCACGATTTTGTGCATGCATGCGGGGAATTTGCATAATATTATGCGTAAAAATGCATAAATTTATGCAAATACGTGCACAATTTCACGCAAAACGTTACGCAGGTTTAAAATCATGCATCACCACGTACAAAATTCTACATAAACAGTTAGTGTGTAGGTAGCTGAAACACTCTTTATCGCCCATCCGGATAAAATACTCCAAAATTTGGGTGATGAATCAGACCTCACCCAAAATTTGGTATTGCTCAGGACTCCTTTATTCTTACTGTGACATATCCGCAGTTCAGACAACTCTGTGCAAATGGGATCACGGATGGATTCAGATTGTACTACAGATGATTTTACCCATATCAGGCTTACAAAGGTTCCACACTAAAAGTTTAGGTAGAATATTGTACGTGGTAATGCATGATTTTAAACCTGCGTCCCGTTTTGCATAAAATTTTGCACAAATTTGCATAAATTCATACAATTTTACGCATAATATTATGCAATATTCCCCGCATGCTCAAAATCGTGCAAGGCACACGTACAATATTCTACATAAACATTTAGTGTGTTCTCTTGTCCGTAAACAACCAAAATCAATCACCGCACGGTACGAAACGAAGAAATCTTGATGAAGAAAAGCGTGGTGCCGTCACCGAGACACCGGCGTGGCCGGCTGGACACGCAGTGTCGCATAACTCCTTTGTGTTTAACTGCCACTGCACTCAGTCTCCGCACAGAGGACCGCCAGGAGACCGGCGCAGGCGGCCAAAACTCTCGACGCGTTTTGAGCTCCAGAGTCTCTAAACAGGACTCGAACCGGAGTATGAACCCACCAATGGATTCCTCGCTTGGAGAGCAAATCCCATGGTGGGGGTCACACATCCGGTTCCAGTCCCATTTAGCGACTCTGGAGTTAAAAACACGTCCACCGTTTTGACCGCCAGCGCCGCCGCACCGTTGCCATCGCACCACGTGCGCAAAAAAAGACGGCCCCGCATTAATTGAGGAGGTTGCAGACCGTGTCGTCGACCAGCAACCACGTCGTCTTCCATATGTAAAGGAAGGAAGTGAGGGAGGGGGGAGGAGCACCCCCCCCCCCTCCCCCCTTTTCACCCTCCAGCACCGCTGCGGCTGACATCTCAATGGCGGGCTGCATGATATCATTAACAAGCATGAAGGCATTGTGACCCAGCAGCGGGGCAAGGGTGTGCCAGCGGGGCCCGGCCAAGCCCGTTGCTGTGCCAACAGGGCCGCGGAGGAGGTTCGACTCCCCGTCACCAGCCCCGCCCTGCCCCACCCCGCCCCGCCCCGCCTCGCCTGGTTCAAACTGTGTGCAGGGTGCAAACGCAAACAAGTGTGCTGCAAACGCACGCAGTCGCACAATGGGACGCCTCCGCAGAAATCGTTAGCTGTTCGCGCCGAGTTCACGCTGAATTTCTATGTGTTTTTTTTTTCTCGCAAGAAATGCACGATTTCGTGCGCTTCACCGCATGCGGTGCTGCTTGCTCCTTAGCAATGATGTTCCTGTAGCCACGCTGGAATTTGTGCATAGTAGAAAGTTTGCTCAATTTTGTGCATCGCTGTGCACATTAAACTATCTTGTAAGTTAGTGTGTTCGGCCTCTTGGTCTCCAAAAATTAACCCGTTTCGCTCTGAATTTAGGACGAGCACAGAAAAAAGTCTCCAACGTATCGCTTTGTAATACGATCAAACGAAGGTACTGTAAAATCTGCAAAGTAATGCTTTGTATTACAAAGCAAAATCCTTCGTGATACAAAGCAACTATTCATCATACGAAGCAATTCTACACTGACTCCGCCTTCATTATTGTCTTCGCAATTACGGAACGGGTTCTCCGTAGACTTTTCTTAGTGAATCCGTTAAGTCCGAAATTTTCTGCCGCACCTAAGAAATTTTTGTTTCTTAAAAGAAGTTGTATCTTTCTATAAACTGCGATCAATGGCGTCAAAAATAAATCAAACCCAGGCCCACCAGACCAGCCGCAGCCGCGTCCGGCCCACTGTGGGCGAATGGCGGTCATTAATGACTCGGACAAACGAGACCAACTCGACTGCTGCTGTGGCCTGCTGCCGTGATTCGCCAATTTTATGGACTTGTTGCCCCTCCCCCTCCCTCCCCCTCATTTCCTCTCCCCCCCCCCTCCCCCCACCACGCGGAATCGCTGGCCGGCCTACGCCCAGATTACTGCGGAAAGTTTTCAGCTGTTGTCCGCCCGATGGGACTCTCTACGAGGACCCTTGCACAGTGGGCCAGAAGACCGATAGAGGCGGCCAAAATTATGGACACGCGTTTTGAGCTCCAGAGCCGCTAAACGGGACTCGAACCGAACGTGTGACGTGTGATTGCTCTCCGATCGAGGAATCCATTGGTAGGGTCACAGGTTCGGTTTGAGTCCCATTTAGCTACTCTGGGCGTCTGCAGTTTTGGCCGCCTCCACCGGTCTTCTGGCCTACTGTGCCATGTGCTGCGAGGAGCATGCCGAGAGGGATCATCCACATGGCACGTAAAATGACAGAAAAGTTCGAGTCGGCATCGAATCGTACAGTTCGATTCGAATTCGATTCGGCAACTTTTTCCTGATTCGATTTGAATTCGATTCGAAAAATAATTTAAGATTCGATTCGGATTTGATTCGAGATAAAAATCCCTGATTCGCACGCACCCCTAGGTCGCACTCATGGGGCGTCCCGTAGGGGTGCGTGAGAGACAGAGCGACCAAAACGACCCTTTGGAGTCGTTGGGCTGCCGCGCTGCCGCGCCACTGCAGCATCGAAGCCCTGCGCCGCCGCGGCACTCCCTGCCTGCCCATGATGCTGCTCGCAGGGCAGTAGTCGCACAGTGGGCCAGAAGACCGGTCACCATCATCATTAGCGCTTTTAGGTCTCAACAGACCCTTGGCATCCGGGTACGCAACTACAACAAGCGGGCGGTCGAAATCCCGGACGCGTCATGAGCTCCAGAGTCGTTAAATACTCTACAAATCTAAAAGCGTGCATTGTATGCTCTACCTGGAGCATGCCTGCAAGCACGCTCTAGCTAGCGCATGCCTGCCAAGCATGCACCAACAAGTGCATACCTGCCGTGTACACGCTTGCTGGAGCAGAAAACTCCCTATCTCTTATGCACTAGATATATGCTCCAGTAAGTGTGTACACGGCAGGTATGCACTTGTTGGTGCATGCTTGGCAGGCATGCACTTGCTAGAGCGTGCTTGCAGGCATGCTCCAGGTAGAGCATACAATGTATGCTTTTCGATTTGCAGAGTAGGAATGGAACGAAACGCGTGACCCCGTCAATATATTCCTTGTCCGGCGAGATCAATCCATTGACGGGATCACACGTTCGGTTAGAGTCCTGTTTAGCGACTCTGGAGCTCAAAACGCGTCTAGAGTTTTGGCCGCCTGCGGCTGTCCTGTTGCTCAGTGTGTGGCAGTCGCGGTCGCTCCCCGGTGCGGCGAGTACGCGTCCGAGCGGGCGGCTGCGAGGGAGTCAGGCGAGTCTCCTCGGCTGCTCCTGCGGCTCGACCCCCCGGCGGCGCTTGCCGCTCTCTCCGCAGGACCACTTCTCCGCCTCCACTTCTGCTCCAAGCAGCGCGCCGCCCCCCTGACGCACGACTCAGACACGACTCACGCCCCCCTACTGCCGCCCCCGGGCTGCCCCTTGCCGCCCCTGCCGCCCCCGGGCTGCCCCTTGCCGCCCCTGCCGCCCCCGGGCTGCCCCTTGCCGCCCCCAGGCCGCCCCGGGCCATTCCTCCACACATACAAAAGCGCATAAAATTTGGAGGACCTAACCGCGCGCACTACACTCATACGCTGTCTCTCTCTCTCTCTCTCTCTCTCTCTCTCTCTCTCTCTCTCTCTCACACACACACACACACAGAGGGGGAGAGAGAGAGAGAGAGAGAGAGAGAGAGAGAGAGAGAGAGAGAGAGAGAGAGAGAGAGAGAGACAGAGAGACAGAGAGACAGAGAGACAGAGAGACAGAGAGACAGAGAGACAGAGAGAGACAGAGAGCCAGAGAGAGAGACGCGTACACAAACGACGGGCGACGGCAAACGATGAATAATGTTTCTATACTGAAGCAGGAAGTCATGCCCATTGTCTGAGTTCGGCTTGGCCGTGGCCACGGGGCTTGTTCTGTTCTTACAGGAAGGGGGCAGGTGCAGGTGGAAGACGGGGTTGGTTGGGGGGGGGGGGGGGGCAGCGTGCCCCGATGGCCTCCTCACCCCTCCTGTCTACAGTGACTGTGTGTGTGTGTGTGTGTGTGTGTGTGTGATGCCGTGTGGGATATCACAAGCGACATAGAGCAGGGAGGCGGAGAGGGGGGAAGCGCTTTCTTCACGTGAAGATTGATTTTTGATAGCGCAAGCCATGCACATGTGCCCGCTCCTCCTCCTCCTCTTCCCCTCGTACCACTGCGTTGCGTGTACCTGCCCTCTGCAACGACACGAAAACAACAACAACAAGAGCAGTATTAATAAAGGGCGGCTCCGCGTCGCATCGCGTCGCATCGCGTCGCATCGCCGTCGGTGAAGCATGCGCGCGGCCCGCAGGTGGGGTGAGGTGGGGGGCGTGAATGCGGTTGCAGACGCAGTTCCAGGAAAGAGCGCCTCCGTGGCATGGCCGGCATGGCACGGCGCGCGCGGAGGGGCGGGGGAAGGGAGGGGGGGGGGACGCATGGTTGGTGTGGGAGAAAGCCGTTGGTAAGAGGGAGCCAAAGGACCCAGGATACGGGACGGGAGGGCGGGGGGCGGTGGAGGCATTCTGCGGCATCCAGTGCCCCCACTCCGTGCCGGGCTGCCCCCTCCCCTGCGCTCTCTTCGCACCAGCACCCCCCCCCCTTTCCCCCACCGCGCCGCCCCTACCCCCTACCAACCCCTAGCCAGCGCACAGGCCTGGCAGTGCGGCCCGGCGTCAAGTACTCGCCTCCAAGTCTAGAGTAGTGGGGGCGCAAAGTACTCCTCGGACGGCGGGCAGGCGCGGTCAGTCGGCGCGGCACAGTAGGCCAGAAGACCGGCGCGTTTTTAGCTCCAGACTCATTGAATGGGACTCGAACCGAACGTGTGACCAATGGACTCCTCGTTCGGAGAGCAATACATCGGTGGGGTCGTGTCACATATGCGACTCTGGAGCTCAAAACCCGTCCGGGATTTGGGCCCCTACTGTGCACGGCACTGCGCGGCTTGCGTGGCGTGCACGCAGCCGCCAGAGTCTGAGTACACCTGGATCCGGGGCGCCGTCCACGGAGCAGTCGGAGCAGTGCTCAGCTTGCGCGCACTACACAGTTGGCGCTGTGAAAGTTGGCGTCTTATGGCGCATTTTTGCTATTTTTTAGCGTCTGGCTATTTTTTAGTGCCTGGTGCCTCATTTCGTGGCGCCTGAGGCGCTAAGTTTTGAGACACCTTTGGTCCAGCCCTATGGATTACGCAAGGCTCGCCTGTTTACCCAAACCAAAGGTGTTTGGAGACCAGCCACCTCGTCCATGCAGTATGGCCCCTGCCATGCATTCCCTATGCATTGCAAGCAAGGTGTATGGGGAGCGACTCCCTTGTCCTGAAGCCATAGGGAACCAGACGGTTCAGGCTAGAGGGCTGGACCAAAGGTGTCTCAAAACGTAACGCCTAAGGCGCCTCGAAATGAGGCACCTCTTGGCGCCTCGTCAGGGGGCACCTCAAGACGGTACAAAATCGGTGAAAGGCGCCACAAGGCGTTAACATTCAGAGCACCCCTGCATAACAGTGTAGTTTTGACTATTTTGGCCGCGGTGCGCTCCATTTTTCCGGGACAGCTCGATGAGAAGCCGGAAATTTGCAGCACCCGCGCTGCCGCAGTCCGCCTGTCCGTCCCTGTCTGTCCGTCTGTCTGTCCGTCCGTCTGGTTGTCGCGTTCAAAGCGCCGAGATGGGCGAGGGCAGCCGGGCAGCTCGGGTCCGCCACCCACTCGTACTCGTTGCCAGTGTTCGTTAGTCCCGGGCACCGACGGTGGCGGCGGGATGGTGGGTGGCGCAAAACACTCATAAATGGAACAAGCGGGAAGCGCGCGAGACAGCCACTCTAACGAGGGGGCAACCACTCAAGAAATCATGTGTCCCTTTCAGCGCCAAAAATCTCTGGAAATCGGAAATCTTCCCCCAAAAAGGCACAAAAACAAGAAAATTTTGGACGTAAAATCGGTAGAAATCTTGCGAAATCCGACGAAATCTCTTCCCTTAAGAAATCTCGTGTCCCCAAACATACTTCGTGGTTGCCCCCTCGCACTCCAGCCACCAGAAGAGCATTTTCGGTCCGTCACCAGTCTTTTCACGTCGAAATGCGCACCACTGAGGAACGAAAAGGCGTGGGTTTCCACCGCTATTTGCCATCGCCGTGTAGGAGGAACCGGTCCAACCATCCTTCTTAAAATTTTAAAAAAATAAATAATCTGGCTATTTCAGTTATTTGGAGAAACATATCAAGCACTGGAGGATAACTCAGAACACTGCAAATCAAAATGTGGTACAAAGAAGCTCCAGGTAACGAGGGACAACAGTCCCTCGTAAGCGTGGCGCGCAAACGGTTTTCCTACCTGGTATGCGTGGGGCAAACCGTGTCATCCAGTTGTAAGCGTAATAAAACCGCTCGTGTGACACGAATCCGTCTCCCACGGTTACGAACGGGGGACAGTTTGCCCTACGTTATCTAGTGCATGTCTTTCCCGCACTTGAATTTGCAGTGAAAGTCAGCGAAAACAGACGCTCTTTGGTATAAAGCTTGCACATTTCTTGTGAAACGTGGCATACTAAGCAAATGTCAGTCATGAGATTCTACTAGTGCCTCGTTGCGTCGGCAGGGTGGGCAAGGTACCTATTTCCGCTTGTTCGCTTGTCTGTCCGTCCGTCCATCCGTCAGTGTCCGAACCAAAGCTCTAATAAGAGTCCGGTTAAGGGCACGCGTCATGAGGGAGCGGCCGCCTCCGGCTCCGGCCCCCGGCTCCAGGGCGGTCGCGGCCACCACGGGGGCGGGCTGCGGTCTGGGCGAGGGGGCGGGGGCAGGGGCGGGGGCGGGGCTGCAGCAGCGAGGAGCGCTGCCAGACCTCTGCATACACGTTCAGATTGGAATGAACAGTGGGGCAACCTTCCTGAGCGGGCCGCCGCCACGGCTCGGCGTGGCCTGGGCCTGGCCGCGGCCCTAGGCCAGTAACAGCGAGCATAGCGGGAATAGTAGTAAATGGGTCACCAATCAATAACTGGGCCACGCGAGCACGGTGGCGCCATCTCCCGGGCTACTGGGCAAGTCTACAGCGCGCCGCCCCAGGCCGCCCCAGGCCGCCCCGCGCCGCGTCGCAACCTCTCCTACCCCAAATTCCCCAGCAGAGCCACCCCTCGCCCCCCTCTGCGCGTCCCAGCGAAGGAACATCGCGCCAGATCCCACCACCTACCGCGCAGCCATGGCACGGCACAGGCACGGGGGGCACGGCCCCATAGGCACGGTCCCATAGGCACGGCCCCATAGGCACGGTCCCATAGGCACGGCCCCATAGGCACGGCCCCATAGGCACGGTCCCATAGGCACGGCCCCATAGGCACGGCCCCATAGGCACGGCCCCACAGGCACGGCCCCATAGGCACGGCCCCATAGGCACGGCCCCATAGGCACGTTCCCATAGGCACGGCCCCATAGGCACGGTCCCATAGGCACGGCCCCATAGGCACGGCCCCATAGGCACGGCCCCATAGGCACGGCCCCATAGGCACGGCCCCATAAGGCACGGCCCCATAGGCACGGTTCTATAGGCACGTCCCATGGGGTTGGTTCAATAGGCACGGTCTCATTGGCACGGTCCATGGGCACACCTAGGTCCGTAGACACAACGGCGGGCTATAGGCACCACGGTGATCCAACAAGGAAAAATAATTAACTCTAAATTTCTACACGAAAATTAACCAAAACTTTAAAACCGACAGAAATTTGTTAAAATTTATTGAAATTCTTCTCAAAATTCAGTGGTTTTAGTCCGAAATTCATCAAAATTTAACTGAAATTAATTTGATTCGTACACCAAAATCCACAGTGAATTTCCCAATGGGCAACACGGCCCAAAAGCACTGCGGCACATTGGCACGGCCCCTTAAGGCACGGACAAGGCAACGGCCCGTTGGACGGCCCATAGGCACGGCCCATAGGCATGGCCCGTAGGCATGGCCGGAGGGACGGTCGGATCACTGCAATTCCATTGGTACGTTTGCTTGCCACTCCAGTGGCGCTCCGTTTTGAATGCCAAAATTTGGCCTTCTGGGGCCGGATTGGCCTCTTCTTATGCCAAAATTTGGCATTCCGGTGAACTTGGACGCCAAAGTTTGGCATTTTAAGAGGTCAATCCGGCCCAGATTGCCAAATTTTGGCATTCAAAACGGAGCGCCACTGGGGTGGCAAGCAAACTTACCAATGGAATTGCAGTGATTAGCTGGCAGGGTGGACATGAGCCCCGTCCCGTTTGAGCCCCGATGACCTGAGCCCCGGCTAGAGCCCCGGTCGAGCCCGACTCGAGCCCCAGCTTGAGCCCGGACTGAGCCCCGACAGCCAGAGCCCCGACCTGAGCCCGGACTGAGCCCCGACCTAAGCCCCATTTGAGCCCCACGCCAAATAATTTCCACTTTTTCCCTGTTTTGGGGCCAAATTGCGACTTTTCTTGGCGTGGGGCTCAAGTCGGGCTCAAGGCGGGGCTCAAGCCGGGCTCAGGTCGGGGCTCTAGCAGTCGGGGCTCAGTCCGGGCTCAGGTCGGGGCTCGAGTCGGGCTCGACCGGGGCTCTAGCCGGGGCTCAGGTCATCGGGGCTCAAACGGGATGGGGCTCATGTCCACCCTGCCGATTAGCTGACTTGACTTAAAAAAGCTTGGGGTCACAAAATCATCCGCTGCTATTTGGGTCCCACCTCGGGTCCCACGCCAAAGGTAAACGCTACTCCTCTGCCCTCGGAATGCCGGCCAGTCTCCCTTGCAGGACAGTGCCCCATCACCCACAGTCGTTCCGGATATTAAGTCAACATCGCGTGGGCCATCGGTAAACGTTCCGGTCGAAAGTGCCACGAAGACCAGTCATTCTACTGGCATGCCCACCCACGCCGACAGAGTCCGCAGAAATAACAGAATTGCGATCTGCCGTCATCGGAACTCGATTCCTTTCACTGCCTGCTGCCAGCCGAGCGCACAGCTCACGTCCGGTGGCTTAAGTGGTCTCCCCCGGGCCCGGGACGTCGAACGACTAGGGATGGTAAAATACCGGTATTATATATTTTGGTATTTTTAATGGGTTTAAAACCGAATAAAACACTGACACATACCGGTATAAAACCGTAAAATACCAAGAAATTCAGAAATACCGGTATAATACCATGTTTAAAACCGTTTAATACCAAAAAATACCGACCAATAAAATACAGGAGCTATCCCTACAAACGACTTAACTCTTGGGCACAAGCAAAAATATAATTCGAAGCTCAGCCTATATCTAGCAGTGGTCCTAAATATCTACCGTAATTTTGAAATCTCACGCTGCTAAAGACTTTTCTAGCAGGTGCATTCTTTCCATGCACATGGCTTACGGTGTTCCTTCATCAGCTCATCTAAGCACAAACAATTTTTTTTGGCGAAAATGCTGAATTCCTCTGCACAATTTTACAATTTACTCTTTACAATTTAATCCAGTGCGTGAATCTGAATGTCGTCTTTAAATTTTCATTATACTCTGAAAACTCAGCAGTGTGCTCAGTGCACTCTGTTCAGCGTGTTTTCAAAAGTACACTCCAACGAGAGTGTACTCAGATGAGGACAGTCTGACGAGAGTGTCCCAAGATGAGTACACTCTTAAAACCTTACGAAGTATTTTGAGCATACATATAACAAACAAAAATACTTTGTTATACGAAGAAATAGTTTGTAAATTACGAAGTATTTTCTTCGTAAGCTTATGTATGCTCAAAATACTTTGTTATACAAACTACTTTTCTTTGTAAGGCCCGAAATAGTTTGTAAGGTTTTCTCAGTGTACCATATGCCGAGAGTGTGCTCAGAGATAAAGACACACCCTAGTAAGCTTGGCAATATTTGCAGTTAAGTACACACTCGTGAGAGTCTACTCGTGAGTACACGCTAAAGAAAGTGTACTCGTCAGCATACGCTGAAGACAGTGTACTCGTGACTAAACTCTCGAAAAAGTGAACCGATTAGATACGCTGTTGAGTTTACAGAAAAGACAGGCCACCTAGTTTAACCGATATAAATGGTGTCCACGGATAATATGGAAACGAGTGAACCGGCGGCGTTGGGCCCTAGCGGAGGGTGGCCGAGCCAGCCCGGTCGTCGGGGATACACCGCGTCGGCGGCAACGCTACCCCCGCTGCCAACGCCACCCCTCGCCGGGCACGGCGCGCCCTCTGTGGGGCCACCGTGCAGACCACAGTCGGCGCTACGGCCAGTAGAGGGCGCCACGGAGCGCGCAGCCGGCAGTCCTACTAGCGGCCCTACTGTTCGTCCTTCTGACTGGTGGCTCAACTAGTTGCCCTACTAGCGGCCCTACTGGAAGCCCTACTGACTGGCGGCCTAACTAGTTGCCTTACTGGCGGCTGCTTACCCCACTGGTTACCCCACTGACTGGTGGTAATTGCCCTACTGGCGGCCCTACTGGTAGCTCCACTGACTGGTGACCCTACTGGCGGCCCTACTGGCGGCCTTACTGGTGGCCTTACTGGTGGCCCTACTAGTGGCCTTACTGGCGGCCCTACTGAAGGCCCTACTAGAGGCCCTGCTGGTGGTCCTTCTGGCAGCGCACAGAGGGCCAGTAGACCAGCACAGGCCATGACTCCAGACGCTTTGAGCCCCAGAGTCGCTAAACAGGTCTCGAACCGAACGCGTGATCCCACCAATGGATTCCTTGTTCGCAGAGCAATCGGCGGGGTAACACGTTCGGGTTGAGTCCCATTTCGAACGGATCAAGAGCTCAAAACGCGTCCGCACTTAATGTTTATGTAGAATTTTGTACGTGGTGATGCACACTTTTAAACCTGCGTGACGTTTTGCATAAAATTGTGCACAAATTTGCGTAAATTTATGCATTTTTACGCATGAAATTATGCAAATTCCCCGCATGCACAAAATCGTGCAAGTGACACGCACAATATTCTACATAAACATTTAGTGTGTCCGGGATTCTGACCACCTCCGCACCGGTCTCCTGGCGCACTGTGGAGAGGCTCTACTCCAGGCCGGGTGCGGACACTCCGCAACAGGAGGGTGGCACTGGCACTGCCGGCCTTGCTGCCGGCAAGCTGACCAAGCGGAAACTTGGCCTAGCACCCACAAAAAAAGGGAGAACACCGCGGCAAAGTTTTACGCGCTCTGTCAATAGTACGCGGAAACGGAGTGCTCTCAGCGCGAGCCAACTCTCGTGTTAAGAGGATATCGCAGCCAGACCTCTCAAAAAAAAACGGGAAAACAGGCCAGCCGCTCAGGCCACTGCGCGGCCTGTGAACGCTGGGCACAGGCCGCTGGACGGGCCCGGCCTCGGCCTCAGTAGGCAGCCTGCTGAAGCGGCCAAGTCACCGGCCGACGCGGCCAGCTTGAGGCCGACTGCCGTCAGCCAATGCTCTGCAAATCCAAGTGTGAGACAGTCTCACACTTACAAGTGCATACCAACATGTCTCACGCTTTCAAGTGTGAGACACTTTTTGTCTCACACATGCAAGCGTGGGTTCCGTGGCATTAAAGTACACGGAACCATATGCAGCGAGTGGGAGACAAACCGTGTCTCACACTTGCAAGCGTGAGACAAACCGTGTCTCGCACTTGCAAGCGTGAGACAAATGTGGCTCACACTTGTAAGCGTGAGACATGTTGGTATGCACTTGTGAGTGTGAGACTGTCTCACACTTGGATTTGCAGTGTGATGTTCGCGAAAATGCCTCCTGCAGCCAGGAGGTGTTTGACAGCTGCTCGACACGGGAGCGGAAGAACCGCTTATCTCCAGCGCGACGAAACCAACCCGCGTACCGCGCGGACGCCGTTTCAGACCCGCTTACCTCTGCCGGGCCGAAACAAAACCGCTTACCTCTGCCGGCCCGTTAAAAACCCACTTGCGCGCCATCTAGATCTGCAGGCGCGTGAGCGGGTTTAAAACGGGCAGGCAGAGGTACGGGCGTTCTGTACTTTTCACCGTACCTCCGTACACCATTCGTCTGTACCTTTTCCGTACAAAAGTTGAGATTTTTTCAAACAGTGTACTTACATGATATCGCCGAGCTTGAGGCGGGTGTGTATGAGGGCGCACGTCTTGTGGTCCGACGTGGTGACGGCGGCCCGGCGGCGGCGCACCATGCCACCGGGCCCCGCCCCGCCCAGCCCCGCCTGGGGCATGACCAGCGGGGAGGAGCCCCGGCGACGGATGGACAGGTGGCGCCCCGCGGCGCCCCGCAGCATCCTGCAACAACAAAGGCCGTCAAATCCTCGGTCAAATCGAACACCACAACTTCCGTCCGTCAGCTGTTTTAAATAAAGACCGGTGCGAGGGGTACACTTGTGCGCGGCCGAGTGGAGGGCGAAATACTGGGGAAAAGGAGGTGGAGGGGCCCTTGCGCCGCACAGTGGGCCAGAAGAGCTCAAAACACGTGTACCGTAGAGATTTTAGCCGCCTTCGACGGTCTTATAGCCCACTGTACACCGTGTGGCGAGGGGGTGAGGGGGGAGGGGGAGGGGTAGAATGTTGGCGCCGCAAGCACACGCTCATTCTTAGCGTGCAAGTTGAGCGAGTCTAGCGCGGAAGGGCCCCGTTTCGAGCCGTGGTTGCTGTAAGCCTCTAATTCCACTGACAACGCCTCCCCACCCCCGTCCTGTTGCCGTCGAACAGTCCTCGCGAACCATGTTGTTCAGGAATTTGTCGGCCGTCCCTCTTTCCTTATAAGTTCACTGTCATTCAACGAATGTGACGTCATAATCGTTCGAATGTGAGTTTTGTCACGTTCGTTTGAATATGACGTCACATTCGTTTGAATGTTGACCCACGTTCAAACGAATGTGACACCCTAATTTAACGGCCGTGTCACGTTCAAACAAATGTGACATCGTATTCAAACGAACGTGACAAAATTCACATTCTAACGAATGTGACGTCACATTCGTTGAATAACAGTGTTGACACCGCAGCTGCCTGGCACATGGCGAAAACAGATTGCTTCATCCTACTTTTCATTCGTCGGACCAACCGATTTACGTATTATAAGTTGGTTTTCCCACTAGTTCTAGCTGCGAAAAAAAAGTAGTTTAAAATATGAAGAAATTGGTCGTAAGTCACTGAGAACCCATCACCATGGGTTCCTACCATCGCTGTGCTGTCATAGTACTAAGCTGTATGTTCGCAAAGAAAAACCTCAATAGGATCATGCAAGTAGTCGACGTGACCCAATAAAATAATCCTGTCAGAGTGGCTTTAAGACAATCACAAATGTCAGAGCAGATCAAAGACAATCCTCACTGTCAATGCGGATTCAGAACACTACCCTAACTCCAGGGATGGCTAAAAATGTTAATGAACTTTCTTTAATGCAAATCAGTAAATCGCGAAATCCTTAAGAGACAATATTCACGTTTTTTGGCTGAGCGATTAGCGAAGCCAGTTACTTCACTGGGGTTGAAAAGTTTTGTCTGTCTGTCTGTCTGTTTGTCTGTCTGTCTGTGTGTCCGCACTACTCCTCCCAAACGGCTAGGCCGATCTGGCTGAGATTTTGCAGGGTTATTGGGTATGTCCTTGGCTCGCCACACGCAAAAATTCAGCTTTCTATCTCATTCCATTCAGTCGTACTAACGAAAAAATACTAAAAAAACGGCAGAAAAAGTGCAACTTTTCAGTGACTTTATATTTTAGAGACATTTTTACATGGTTTCTTATGTTTTTGAAGTTCCTGTTGACGAAAATGAAATCAATTTCTACCCGTGACATAAGTTTTAACTGCGAATTGGCTACCTCGGCCCGAATTCCCTAACATAATCAACTTCGACCCTCCATCTTGAAAAACGGGGGTCGACCGACTAAAAAAATTTATTGCAGATTTCGATAGGTCTCGGCAAGACCTTTTCAGGGAGGGGTCGGAAGGGGGGTCTAGGAGCCCGACTTCATCAGTTTGCCGAATCAGGATCTTGAAAAAAGGGGATCAACCGACTAAAAAATTTTATTGCACATTTCACGTGGTGCATTACTCAATGCCTCAAAAATCCTTGAGACAGCCTGCCGAAGGCAAGCAGGGAAGCGCCGCAGGCCAAGGTAGGTGTAACGCCAGGCGTGGTGGATTGTCGTAACTGGCGCAGCTCGCGAAGCCTGTTACGACAAGAAACGGTCTGGCGTAAACCTACCTTGTTGGCTGAGCGATGAGCGAAGCCAGTTACTCCAGTGGGGTTGAAAAGATTTGTCTGTCTGTCTATCTGTCTGTTTGTGTGTCCGCACTACTCCTCCCAAACGGCTCGGCCGATCGAGACGAGATTTTGCAGGGTGTTAGGTATATCCTTGGCTCACCAAACGCAAAAATTCAGCTTTCTATCTCATTCCATTTCGTCGTACTAACGAAAAAACACTAAAAAAACGGCAGAAAAAGTGCAACTTTTTAGTGACTTCATATTTTGGAGACATTTTTAAATGGTTTCTTACGTTTTTGAAGTTCCTGATGACGAAAATAAAATCAATTTCGACCCCTGACCAAACTTTTAACTGTGAATTGGCTACCTCGGCCTGAATTTACTAACATAATCAACTTCGACCCTTCATCTTGATAAAAGGGGGTCGACCGACTAAAAATTTTTATTGCAGATTTCGATAGGTCTCGGCAAGACCTTATCAAAGAGGGGTCGGAAGGGGTGTCTAGGAGCCCGACTTCATTAGTTGGCCGAATCAGGATCTTGAAAACAGGTGATCGACCGACTAAAAAATTTTATTGCGGATTTCGACAGGTCTTGGCAAGACCTTTTCAAAGAGGGGTCGGAAGGGGGGTCTAGGAGCCCGACTTCATCAGTTTGCCGAATCAGGATCTTGAAAAAAGGGGATCGACCGACTTAAAAAATTTATTGCAGATTTCACGTCGTGCATTACTCAATGCCTCAAAAATCCTTGAGACAGCTTGCCGAAGGCAAGCAGGGAAGCGCCGCAGGCCAAGGTAGGTGTAACGCCAGGCGTGGATTGTCGTAACTGGCGCAGCATCGCGAAGCCTGTTACGACAAGACACGGTCTGGCGTAAACCTACCTTGTAAATAATGAAGAAACTTTTGAACAACACTTTGGTTTTTCAGTGTTGTTCAAAAGTTTCATCATTATTTTAAAACACGTCTGGAGTGCTCCGGTGTGGTCTAGACCACGTTTGAAGTGCTCTGGTGTGGTCTAAACGACGTTTGGAGTGCTCTTTCAATGCAATGACCACACTACGTGGTCTAGACCACACCAACTCTGATGCGGGAAAAATGGCACTCACTGGACCGCATCAGTTGGTGTGGTCTAGACCACGTTTGGGTTTTCAGTGAAGTCCTTCAGCAGGTAGTTTTATGTATGTATGTATGTATGTATGTATGTATGTATGTGTGTGTGTGTGTGTGTGTTTTTTTTTCGAAGCGAAACAAAGAAAAATCCCACCCTTTTTCGTTTTTTCTTTTTCTTTTTTTTTGGGGGGGGGGGAGATTAAACGGCAAACGTCGTACTGTGAACTGAGAATCCTAGTTTGACGGCGAAAGGGCGCACAGGACAAGGAGGTGTTACCTCACTCTCAGACTCGTACTGATTTTTTGTTTAATAACGTGTTGACGTTCGTGCACATTAATGAGCTTATTAACATTTTTATTTGTAACAGTAACATTATTATCAATTTTGTCTTGATTAATATTTTAAACTTCTGAACGAAATCGTATTAATGTGCAAGAAACGTCAATTATTATTAGTAAAATGTCTATTGAAGGATGAGAGTGCTCCGATTATCATTCACGTCGGAAGGTGTCGGCCAGCGAATGGACTGTCATGTCAGCCGCTAATGACGCCGGGCACGCAGAGCAACCTGGTCACTCACGGCGGGAGCAATCGCACGCAACCGTGCACTGCTAGCGACACAACTCCTGTTCAAACTATATGAGAAAGGGTTTGTGCATCTTTTAAAAAGAAAATTATTTTCGCCACTCAAGGAGAAAATAACTTTGAATAATTTTGTACACCTATTTTTCAAACTCAAATAAGTTCACGTTGTTTCTCCGTTATGTCAACCTTATTTTTCGTTATTTCACGTCATTTCAGCATTATTTCAACGTTATTTTAAGAGAAAACGTACACCTACATTCGAATTGTTTCCCCCTAGATGCTACACAATTTACTTACAGGACACAGGATATTGTTTTGATCGCAACACGGCAAAAACGGTCCCCGGTTTTCCCCCTATAGAAAAGACCCAGGTGATTTCCAGGGAGTCCCTCGAAACCGGAAACAGTTTTCTCCGTGAGGAAGAACTGCGTAAAATAGACGTTTTCCCCTGCAAATTGGTTAACGACAAGCCTTTTTTTACGCTGTATTGTGAGTTCCTCTTGTTAGGCCAGCTCATTAAGCGCTGCCACTCGCCGCGCCGTCTGGGCGCCTGTGTGTCCGTCTGTCTGTCTGTCTGTCTGTCTGTCTGTCTGTCTGTCCGTCCGTCTGTCCGCGCGCCGCGCGCTGGCAGAGGGTCGCGATTAATCTCTACCCTTTCGGGCGACTTGTTGCGGCCAGGAATGCAGGACACAGACGGCAAGTAATTACTCCCGGAGGAAGGCAAGGCGGGGCGGGGTTAATCCTCCGGTGCGCTACTGCCGGGCTCATTTCGACCAGGAGGCCCCGGCACAGTGGGCCAGGAGACCAGCGCAGGAGGCGGCCAAAACTCGGTAGACGCGTTTTGAGTTCCAGAGTCGCTAAATGGGACTCGAACCGATCGTGTAATACCCCGCCAATGGACTGCTCTCCGAACGAGGAAACCATTGATGGGTCACACGTTCGTTTCGTGTCCTGTTTAGCGATTCTGGAGCTCAAAATGCGTCTAGAGATTTTGGCCGCCTCTGCCGGCCTTCTGGCCCTCTGTGAGGCCCCGGCCGCAGTGAGGATTCAAAGGCTAAGAGTACAGCGTCGAATAATGTCGAATGGTGCAATGCGTTTCAACCCGACAAGGCAACGGTTGTTGGTTTTCCCTGAATATCACCTATATGTCTTAACTGTAGGCTCTCCTGGGAATCCAGGAACTGGTTTTGCAAGTATAATGGCATATGGTGCAATGTCACAATGCATTATACGCCGCACGCGTTGTGTTCATAGCGTTTGGAAACACAGAGCGTCTATGTCGCACCCAGGAGACGCCTCACGAGGGCAAGCAAGCAGGGAAAGAGATGGAGATAGAGCGAGGGGGAGACGGAGAGAGGGAGGGAGAGGAACAAAGAAAGAGAGAGAGAGAGAGAGAGAGAGAGAGAGAGAGAGAGAGAGAGAGAGAGAGAGAGAGAGAGACAGAGACAGAGAGACAGACAGAGAGACAGAGAGAGAGAGAGAGAGAGAGAGAGAGAGAGAGCGCTGCCTCTCGGAATTAGTCCGTGGACGGGAAAGCATCGCTGGAAGCAGCCAATCCCGCTGCTATGCCGTTGTCCTGGACATTAGTAGGGGCGCGCAGCCTTCTCCGCCAAAATCATCATTCTTGTGATCGTCTCGATCACTTCGATAGACAAAGGCGAGAAACGGCTGCGGGGAAGACCTGCGCGGTCAAACAAAACGAAAACGTCCCGTGGACTCCGCTATTATTGAGCAGTCAGAGATATTCCCAATTTTAATTAAACGAAGCACTCCTCCCGATAGGCTGCCTGACGTTGTCGTGGGCACCGCCATCGCACAGTGGGCCAGAAGAACGTTGGAGGAGTTCGAAATCCTGGACGCGTTTTCAGCTCCAGAGTCGTTAAATGGGACTCGACCCGAATCCCATCAATGGTTTCCTCGTTCGGAGAGCAATCCCTTGGTGAGGGCACACGTTCGGTTCGCATCCCACAAAGCGACTTCGGAGCTCAAAACGCGCCTAGAACTTTGGTTGACTCCACCAGTCGTCTGGCCCACTGTGTGCACCGCCACAGCAATTTCCCGCGCAGTGTCCCCGCCAGCGCCACCCTGTTACCCGCGGGGCCCCACCCACCTTGCCATTCCACCTTCCTGTATTCTGGAAACCATTTTATTGCTCGATTGGGCCGAGGCACTCTATCGAATGATTGTCCTCGAGAGGCGGCGTGCGTCCGGGTTTCATCCGAGAAATAATGATGCAGGGAAAGTACACCGATATCGGCTGCGAACCGCGGAAGCTTCCGGCGAATCAGTGTAGGAAATAAAGGCCAACATCATTAGGCGCCACTCGTCCTGCATCGCCGTCGGTGTTTTCAGTCGAATGAGAAATGAAATCATTAGGCGCCATTCGCTTTGCACCGCTGCCGGTGTTTTCAATCGGATGAGAAATAATAATGACGAGACGAAAAACAACAACCCCATTCCATTTGCGTTCCAGTGAAGCGCGGGAGGGAGTGGAAGAAGGGGCGGGGGATGTGTGGAGTCCGTGATTACATGCATTCAGGGGGAGGGTTGCGGCGCAGCGCGGCGAACACGAGGGGTGGCGCACAGTGGGCCAGAGGACCGATGGAGGCGGCCGCAAAAACTCTCGACGCATATTGAGCACCTGCGTCGCTAAATGGGATTCGACCCGAACGCTGACCCAACTAATTGATTCCTCGTTTGGAGAGCAATCGATTGGTGGGGTCACACGTTCGGATCGAGTCCCATTTAGCGCCTTTACAGCTCAAAACGCGTCCATGATTTCGGCCGCCTCCATCGGTCTCCTGGCCCTCAGTGCGGCGCCGAGGGGAAAATTGGCCGCTCACGCAGATCTAAATAAAATTTCCCTCGGAAGACGGCATCTTCAAGGTGCGGCACGACGGCGGCACACGACCAAAACAAAGAGTGCGCGACGTCGGGGGGTGAAAAACGTGGCGCTACCTGGCCCGGCTGGGCGGAGCAGGGCGCGCGGAAAATTGAGAGTTGATGGAATGGATGGATCTATCTTCCTCCCCGCCTCGCCCCGCCTGCCGGGCCGCCACCCGGGCGAGGCGTGTGGGCCGCGGCGGCAGAGTGAAGGGCGAATCGAGTTATTTGACGAGAGTCGCCGGAGTCAGCGGCTCTGTGACACACGAGGCAGCGGTCTGGCGGCTAGGACGCACAGTGGGCCGGAAGACAGGCGCAGGTGGCCGAAACAACTCTAGACGCGTTTTGAGCTCTGGAGTCGCTAAATGGGACTCGAATCGAACGTGTGACCCCCACCATTGGATTGCTCGCGGAACGACGACTCTATTGGTAGGGCCAAACGTTCGGTTCGAGTCCTGGTTAGCGACTCTGCTGCTCTAAAAGCATCTAGAATTTTGTTCACCTGCTCCGATCTTCTGTCGCACTGTGGGGCGCTGGGGCTCTAGCGCGCCGAAGTGGCGCAAGGAGTCCAGCAAAGCAAAACACATTCCCCGAACAGTTCTCAGTGTCAGGCAGTGAGACGCATCGGCGTGTATTTTATTGGCGTCGCAACACGAACCCGTCTGTTTTGAATAAAATTCTGGAGCAAAAACATTTTGTTCAGCTAAAGTCGCCTCCAGGGCCGCAGAGTTTTTCACCCTCCAATGATCGATTCCATTCCACAAACAAAAGCAAAGCCTGTAAAAGAAGAAACCATACGACGAACGAAACCATTGTCTGACTTTTCAATACAAAGCAGCCTCGGGAAGTCCCTGCCAGACTGGCCCGCACGACAGCCGAGCAACAGGCGAGCCTACCTCCCAGGCGCGCTGGGGCGGCCCGTGCCGAGACTCCGAAGCAATTTGAAACCCAAGACGTCGCGACACAGCCCCCACCTAACGGGGTAAGCCAGCACCAGGGGGTTGCCGGACCCAGTTAAGCTCTGTAGAGGTGAACGGTTCAAAATACCACTCCCGGTACAAGCCCTATATTCTACACAGTAAAAGTCTTACAGTGACATTTCAGCTATGTTACGAAGGAAATGGAGCAAACATAATACGAAGGTGTTTCTCTCCATAATACGAATCTTTTACGGATTTTCACTGTAACATACAAAGAAAAACCTTCATAATACGAAGAAAAAGTACGTTCGTATTATAAAGGAGGAGAATGGCACCTTCATAATACAAACGTACTTTTTCTTCGCATTATGAAGGTTTTTCTTTGTATGTTACAGTGAAGAAAATCCGTAAAAGATTCGTATTATGGAGAGAAACACCTTCGTATTATGTTTGCTCCATTTCCTTCGTAACATAACTGAAATGTCACTGTAAGACTTTTAGCGTGTAAGTACGCTCGTTTCCTTTTTACGAAAAAGTTTACTTTCTTAAAATTTTGTGAGACCACGAAGTGTAGTGGAGGCGAATGTTCCCGGTCTGCCGAGACAAGCCATGCCTTTAAGTAAGATCGATCCGTCTCGTGCTGGTGAATCATCAAGGTGGCCGGTCGCGCCCGAAAGGCAGAGACGATCGTTTATGGTTCAACCGTTAGAAACAAATAGCAAAAGTATAGTCCACCTCCCAGGCGCACTGGAGGGAGCCCCCGTCAACTCGAGGGCTGGCTAGCCTGAGACGCAAGGCTGGCAATGTGACTGACAGGTCCACCTCCTAGGCGGCTGGGGGCAGCCCCTGCCAAGTCGAGGGTAGGCTAGCCCGAAACACACGGCTGAAAGTCCACCTGCTGGGAGTGCTGGGGGAGCCTCTGCCATAGGCTAGCCCGCAACGCAAGGCTGCATGATAGACGGACCAGTCCACACCTGCCTCCCAGGCGCGCTGGGGGAGCCCCTGCCAAGTCGAGGGTAGGCTAGCCCGCAACGCACGGCTGCTTGACGGACGAGTCCCCCTCCCAGGCGCCCCTCACTGTGAGAAAAAAAAAAAAACACGGTAAATCCTGGTTAATTTTTTGCCACAATTTACCGTACTTCCTTACAGTCACACCTGTACTCATTTAACAGTCATTCCCGTAGTTCATTGACGCTACAATTACCGTTCTCTTTTAACAGTCATTTCTGTTCTTTCTTCACAGTCAACCCCGTTATTTCTGATCGAAGTGTACCGTACAGATGAAACGCAAATTTTCAAAATTCTCAAAATCGATTTTTTTTTAACGGAAATGGGTTTGTCTCGACACGACAAACAAATATGTCAATACATGATATACGCTTGGATGCAAACTGAAAAAGTTATTAAACTTCAAAAGTACTTAAATGACCAAAATAAGGACTTTTGAGTACTTTGACAGTGAAATAACTTTTTTTATTTCGCATCCTAACCCATGGCATGTGAAAACATTTTTTGTTTGTCTTTTTGAGACAAATCCATTTGTGCAGGAAAATTTAATTCAGACACTTTTCAAAAAATTTACCCTAACCCATGCACAATATTGACCGTTTGAATAAGTACGGGAGTTACTGTAAAAAGGCAACGGAATGGACTGTGAAATTGGGACAGTCAAAACTGTAGACAGTACAGTGCATGCTGTTTTTTGAATGTACAGTACAGGCTGCTTTAATCCGTACAGGATCCACTGTGATATTTTCTCTCAGTGCTGTCAAGTCGAAGATATGCTGACCCGCAACGCGCGGCTGCATGACGGACAAGTCTACCGTAACCCCCTCTGCTAAGTCCAAGGTAGTCTGGCCCGCAACTCACGGCTGATTGACGGACAAGTCCACCTTTAAGGCACCCCTGCCAAGTCGAAGGTAGGCTGGCCCGCAACGCACGGTAGCATGACGGACTAGTCCACCTTCCAGGCCGACTACGGTAGCTGAACCTACACGGCAAAAACGGTTCCCGGTTTTCCCCGGAAGCCTAGAAAAGACATAGGCGATTTCAAGGGAGCTGATGCGGGAAAACCAGAAACCGTTTTTCCGTGTAAACATGTTGCAACAGTTACTGACTTACGAGTTGACGGAGTCACATGATGAAAGTGCCTCCGCGCAACAAGTGGCTGGCAAGGCGTCGGTCTTGGTTTGGCTTCGCCGTTCGCCGGCCACAAACGGGGAAGCCAGTGTCACTCCTCGGGCCGCCCCCCACGCCCCCAGCCTCATAATGGAGACGGTGCCCTTCGCCGCGGCTGATGAGAGCCTCTGCACAGTGGGCCAGAAGACCGACGCAGGCGGCTGAAACTCCTGACGCGTTTTAAGCTCCAGAGTCGCTAAGCAGGACTGAACCGAACATGTGACCCCACTAATGGATTCCTCGTTCGGAGAGCAATTCATTGGTGGGGTCACAACGTTCAGGTCGAGTCCGCTACTAAGCGTCTCAAGACCTTAAAACGCGTCTAGAATTTGGCCGCTTACGCTGATCTTCTGGCCCACTGTGCCCTGCTCCTTTCTCAGAGCGACCCCGACTAGTTGGAGCGGCCCCAGTTGAGTCGTTGACAATTTGGCGAAAGAATAGGTCTCACCAACATCTGTGTTTTGTAGCAGCTCGTGTGTGGTCTCTAGCTGGCGTCTGCCTCCCTGTCCACTAGAGAGCTCAAACGAGCGGACACTGCCTGTTCGGTTATATTGCGAGCCGAAGCATTTTTCGGCTTCCGAAGGTACCCGAACTCGTCGACGCTCGCCCGGTGAAACCTCTGTTTCCGGATCGACACCCGCCGTTTTCGGAAGCAGTTCCCCTCCTCACCCCTCGCCCGGTGTCTCTCGCAAACCTTCCCGATAGGTGCTGCCCTCTGGTAGGCAAGGGTTCAATCTAGCGGCTATCGTTCGGCACCGAGCCGCCGAGCTCGCCTCAGTCCGGCTCGCCCGGCTCGGTCCAACACCGAGCCGAACGAGCCGGGCTCGACGGAAGCCTTCGTTTTCGGCCATTCGGACAGGCGGTGTCCGCTCGTTTGAGCTCTCTACTGTCCACCTGGCTCTGTGCACCTCACTGTCCACCGCACCCGAGGGAGGAACAACTTCCGACATAAATTGTACAAAACTTGGTCACATTCCACATTCAAGTGGCAAAACACGCCTGTAAGTAGACAACGTGTGTGGCAAATGAGCCAGAAATCTGGCACATTCTACTGCACATTCCTATACAATTATTGTACACAAAATTTTACAGTGGGTCACCCCTCGGCCGCACTACGGCACTGTGGCAGAAACTGAATTTCCTTGCCATAATACTCTGTACTTAAAACTTAACATTTTCCGTAGCCTATTGTCAATATTTTCTGTACGACTTCCAAGTCTTCTCCGTACGCCAGTTGCAGACCATTGAGGAGCACGGAAAAATTGTAGGTCCTGCGGAGAATAATGTAAGTCCTGCGGGGAGGATGATTGTAAAGGGGCCAACGAGGAAAGTGCTGGCTGGGCTCTGGGTTTGGAGAATATTAGCACAATTTGTTTACCAATTTCTGTTTTTTTTTTGTTTTTTTTGTTTTTTTTTACTTAGAGGGCTTTGGGGCGAGCGCAGCGGCCGCATCGCTTCCCAGAAAAAGGTTCCGCGTTGCATCCGCAAAGTATGTCAAGTTGGTAAGGTACAGCACGGAACTCGGCGCGGAGCGCGCGGTGCACCGAGTTTGCTTTCGACAACTTTCGGATGGCGTGCAGCGGCGAGTTGGGTGCAGCGGTGCCGGTGTAAGCGTTCCAGAGTGTGTTTCTGCGAAGGGGGCGGCGTATGCCTGAGCGTGCGTGTTGGTGCTCAGACCGCAGTGCGGTCGTAACCACAGCGACCGTCAGCTCCTCCACAGGCGGCCCCAACCAGGACAAAGGGCGCCGCGCAGGTTGCCGTGTCCACTTAGGGCTGACGTCGTGATCCCAGTCCAGTGTACGTCAGCGAGGCGCAGCGTTGTTAGCATCAAGCAAAATTTTTCAAAACCGTTTATTGGGGTGACTTTGACACACACTAAATTTTAGGCACAAGTTTGTACGAGACATCACGGCTTTTGTGCTGATAAACTTTTTGTACAATGTTTGAACGAAAAGCTGAAGATATTTCCCCATTTCTTACAATCGCGTTCTAATTTGTGCGAAAAGTTTACGTTAGCAAAAAACTGAGACGTCTTGTACCAAATTTGTGGAGCGATATTTAGTGTGTATCCAGGGGTGATTTCGACGGGCACTCAAACGCAACTTTTTAGCTGAGCGATTAGCGAAGCCAGTTACTTCACCGGGGTTGAAAAACTTTTCCTGTCTGTGTGTCATCACTACTCCTCCTGAACGGCTCGGCCGATCTGACTAAAATGCAGGGTTGCAGGGTTATCAGGTATGTCCTTGGCTCACCACACGCAAAAATTCAGCTTTCTACCTGGACTCATTCAGTTGTACCAACGAAAAAACACTGAAAAAAACGGAAGGAAAGTGCAACTTTTTAGTGACTTCACATTTTAAAGACATTTTTACATGGTTTCGTATGTTTTCAAAGGTGCAGATGACGAAAATGAAATTAATTTCGACCCCCAACTAAAGTTTCAACTGCGTAGGGCTACCTCGACTCGAATTTTCTAACATTGTCAACTTCGACCCTTCATTGCGCGGTGCACCACTCATTGCCACAACAAACCTTGAAACAGCTGGCCGAAGGCGAGCAGGGAGCACCGCAGGCCAAGGTAGGTGTAAACGCCAGGCGTGGATTGTCGTAACAGGCTTCGCGATGCTGCGCCAGTGACAAGACACGGTCTGGCGTACACCTACCTTGTCACCAACAAAATAACAAGTCTCGCGTGTTGAAAAACCACCTAACCTTGAAACGAACTGAAGAGGTGCTCCAAATGGTACTTTTTAAACAGCCCCGTTCGCTGAAGTTACTACGATTCACGGTTACACCTCGACTCATTGAGAACGGCATAAAACTTCTCTAGCGAAAAAGGGTTTCCACCGGAACAGGAAAAACAAAAACAATCATTCGTTTACAGATGTCTTCGAGCTGGAACAGAGTGGAGGCGGCAGGCCAGCCGGAACGGCGCAGCGCAATCACAATCCGATTATTTTCACCCAATCTCCACCCGCAGGCTGTTGTGCTGTCGGCGGCCCAAACGAGGTCTCTGTGGGCGAGGGCGGCACGGCAGGGGACCTGTGGCGCGTTGTGCGCGCGGTGCGGCCGAGGGCGCAAGCCGTAAAAGCCTCCCCCCCCCCCACCCGCCGGCCGGCACGCCGAGGACACGGCCGAGGACAACGCAGCCAAACCAGCGCAGCGCGGAGCGAGGCTGCAAACCAGTCTGTAGGAACACATTGAAACCTTCACTGTCCGTAACGATTGTTCGAAAACAACAAAACTGTCAACAACATGGTCGTTTTACTACAACATCTTTGTTTAAAACTGAAACGACGGAAAAGTTTTCTTCCAACAAGTAAATTGTTTTAGAATGACCCAACTGTCATTTATCAACAACATTCTCTGTTCGTAAACGACTGCTGTCGTTTAAAACCAACTGTTGTCAGAAAAAAAATTAGCAATAGATTTGTTGTTAATTTACAAAAAAAATTCTGACAGTGTTGCGAAATATTTTGAGCATGTTAAAGGTACAAGCTATTTACGTAGTTAGCCTTTACGAGGAAATTTAATAGTTTGTCAAGTAAGTAGTATTTTCGCGCATGCTAAAAAATACTATGTATACTATCAAGAAACTCTTGTTTGTAAAGCCTAAAATGGTTTGTAAGGTTTTCAGAGTGCACGCAATAAAAGGACGACAGTGATTTAGCCAATCGATGCGTCCTAGGAATAAGCGCCGAAGTCCCCACACTCTCAGACTCGTATTGACTTTTTTCTCTTAATTATTGACTTTTTATCCTTTGCTTACTTAGTTTTTTAAACAGCAATAAAATGTAGTATTTCCTTTGTAACCATGTACAATATTGTTCACTATAAGGACTAAATTGTCATCAATTAATGACTTTTTTTTTTGAAGTCAATTGCGTATTGACTCTTTGTCAATAGCAAACTGACTTTAGGTCAATATAATGAACAAAATCTTACATAGATATTGAGGAAATAGTACGTTTTATTGCTGTTTAAAAAACTCTTTACCAAAGGATAAAAAGTCAATAACAGTCTGAGAGTGCAGCTGCCGAACCATAAGGTCCGATGTCCCCAGCCGCCGAACCAAAAGGTCCGATGTCTCCAGCTGCCGAACTAAAAGGTCCGATGTTTTTAACCCTACATTTCCCGCCTCTTTGCAATCGTTCCCTTTGCTTTTCCTGAATGAAACGGATGATACGGCAGTGAAAATGACAATCTTTCAAGTGTGGACAATCCGAAGGTATAAGGAGAAATATGCTCCTAAGTCTGGAGAAGCAAGGGAAACGATTGCAAAGTGGCGAAAAATATGGGGTTAAAAACATCGGACCTTTTAGTTCGGCGGCTGGGGACATCGGACCTTTTGGTTCGGCGGCTGCGGACATCGGACTTTATGGTTCGGCAGCTGAGGACTTCGGCGCTTATTCCTAGGACGCATCGCAATGGGGCGCGGCCCCACCTCGTTGCACATTGCACAGAGTCACCTTCAGATGGCAGGCTGCACTAAGCGCGTGTCGTTTGGGCTTTGCGCTAAAAAAACACCTTATAAGGTGTATACAAACTATATTTCTCCTCACAAAGAAGAGTATCTTGTTATAATCTAAACTGAGGTGATGTTGGAGTCCTCTGGTGATTTCAACAGGCAGAAACGCAACTTTTCACCGACATAATTAATGATAATTGTCACCTTTTCACAATCACCCCGATTAATATCTCCGGGTTCTACAGCAATTCAAGTGACGCAATATGAGCTTAACTGTTCCTCCAAATGGCTCTTCTCAGACAGTGTCTGAGTCAACCCGTAGGCTGAAGTCACCCAAATTTACGGTAACAAAGTGTTCTGAGCATACATAAGATAACAGAGACAAATACACCGTAGTTTACAAGCTATTCCTTCGAACGTGTAACGAACAAAATAGTTTGAACCTTTACACATGCTCAAAATACCCTGTAAGATTTGAGGCGTGTCCAGGGAACGCCCTGCAGTGTAGGCCCTTCCATAAGCGCTGCGACGCCCCGGCTGAAGATGCCCCCGAGCTGATTGGCTGCGGGGCGAGGCGGGGCGGGGCGGGGCGGGAAGGGTGGCGCCGCGCCAGTCGGAGCCCACGCCGTTGTCTCCCGCCCCCTTTTCGCCGGAGCGCCAGCGCGGACGACCCTGCCCTGTAATCATGTTAATTCGACCTCACTAATATCATTTTGGACCTTCGGAAATTAGAGAATTAAATGTTTGCGCTCATTGCCGGCCGCGGTCGCCGCGAGGCAGGAGGGTACTGCTGGCACCGATCCGGACTCGTTCAGTAAATACCCCACCAGCAGTGTTTCCGCGCCGTGTTGTGCCGGTGCACAGTGGGCCAGAAGATCGGCGCAGATGGCGAAAACTTTGGACGCGTTTTTGGGCTCCCGAGTCGCGAAACAGGACTCGGGCCGCACGTGTGACCCCACCAATGCATGGCTCTCCGCACGACGAATCGATTGGTGGGGGTCACGTTCGGTTCGAGTCCCATTCAGCGACACCGGAGCTCAAAACACTTCTTTAGTTTTGGCCGCGTGCGCCGGTCTTCTGGCCCAGTGTGCGGCGGTGCACGTGGAGCTACAGCCGCCAGTAAAGCCATCCACGACCCCGTGTTACTTTACTGCGTGCGCTCTGCTTTAATGTCGAGGCCGCGTCCCGAGTCGCCTATCAGCCCCGAACATGATTCAACCAACCAAGCTCATATTCCTGGTCGACCCTGGTGCGGGCCGTGCGGGGACCGACACAGAAAGCAGACGAACTCAAAACTACTTGAATGGGAATAACCATTACTTTTGCTTTTGCTCTTGGAGCAAAGGCAGCAGGTCGGACAAGCTGGTATTAGGTAATAAGTGTTCACTGTTATCCAACGAACGTGACGTTCTATTCGTTGGAATGTGAATTGTCACGTTCGCTTGAACACGATGTCACAATCCCTTTAACGTGACAAGGCCGTTAAATAAGGATATCACATGCGTTTGCAGGTGTGTCAACATCCAAACAAATGTGACATCGTATTCAAACGAACGTGACGAAATTCATACCCTAACGAATAGGACGTCACATTCGTTGAATATCAGTAATTGCTACAGCATTTGTAACAAGTAGAGAAACAGACACCCCCTCTTTTTCGGGAGCAATGAATACGGGAGGGGAAGCAGACAGGCAGACGGGGACGTGACGCGGTAACTCTACGTGACTCTGCATAATAGATCTTCCTTTCCAACCTGAGGGATTGTCCCATCTCTTGCGTCTTGGCCGAATCAAGAGAGTCTCTTCAGGTAACCACTTGCCACCAAGAGAGCTACAATACATCCTGAAAGTATATAAAGGTAAAATGGAAAAATATGAAAGATATAAAATCGAGAGCGTACATACGCGCACTGTTGTACAGGATTTGATCATTTTTTTCACTTCCTGCATAGATGTTATAGCACAGATTTTAAAGTGACGGTCGTCCCGAGCTAAAAAAAAAACTTTTTGTTGTCACTTCTATGCACACCAAATGTTTTTTTGTACAAACTTTGTACAAAACGTCACAGTTTTCTGTGCACACGAACTTTTCGTACAAATTTGTACGCACTTTCACACCAAAATGAGGAAATTTGTGCAGTTTTTTGTACAAATATTGTACGAAAAATTCGTGTACACAAAAAGAAAACTGTGATGTCTCGTACAAAATTGTTCATAACATTTAGTGCGTGAAGCAGGAATGCATTCGTTCTCAGATAACAAGCTCAGTCAACAATAGAACTGTGGAGCCGCCTGCTTGGTCTGGCTTAGAGTAAACACCACTCTAAAAAAAGTTATGAAATTTAATATCGAAAAAACTATAACTTTTCATAAACACGTTCTAAAAGTCAACTTTCATAACATTCTTCTGAAACTTAAGATCTGGTAATCAAATTTAAGATTTCGGCCATAAAATTTTAGAAATACGGTTATAAAAGTTTAGAACGAGTTACATTCAGAACAGAAGTTATGAAAATTGAGATTGTCGCTCTTATATTTCAAAACTGTAGCTTAATTCATAAACCAATTCAAAATTTTAAGAATGGGGTGGCAGCACCTGAAGACAGGCCGATTTTTTGGGTTGGGTGAGGGTTCCAAACTTAGTGGGTGGACAGGGCATCCTTGGACGTATTTACCCAAAAATTACCAAAATAGTGTGTGATGCTGGTCATTGCTCTCTAAAAAAAAATAATCACATTAATTTCCACTGTACCTTTGTATAGTAAAAGTGCCAACTTCGGTATGAGAAACGAAAATTCCGTGGGTGATTCTAAAAACAAAACGCAATCTGTGAACAATCCACATCTGGTCAGATAAACAGCCGCCCTAGTCAGGTTTCACAGATCTGCCGCTAGGTGGCGCTTGGAGCGCCGTGACCGTTCTTCAATTAGTCTTTGCAATTTATGTCGTTAAAGCAAGTAATTTTCGCCAATCATACCATCTATTGCCTTCGTAAATATCAGCTCTAGCCTTTAGCTATAAGTTTTGAACGAAATATCCCACTGAAGTCGAGAAAAACACATTTCCATGTTGCCACTCGCTGGCGTCTTCGGTCAGCCATTAGGTTGGGTGCACGCATGATCCGCCTAACAATTGTGTCCGGTCTGTGCACACTGCGGCAGTAAGGATGTCCACTATCTCAAGTGACAGGGATGAAGACCTCAACTGGTCCCTATCCCGTCATAATTTTCTAGTTTACTGTTCTACAGGCAAGGTTGCCTAATATGCATGGCTTCACCACGTCTACGGTATCAAAGGATGAATATAGAACAACTTAAAGAAAATAAGGAAAAGCATCATGATTAATCAGAACGTGATATAAGTTTTTATTACATATTGCTTCTGAAAATTAAGAAAGCGGGTTGTGAGATTTCATAAACCACCTATAATATTTCAGAACAGCTGCTTATGATACTTAAGAACTTTTTGGATATGAAATTTAAGAGCAATAGTTCTACAAATAGGTCCAAAACCAGGTTATGAAAGCGTTACCGCTCGGCCTATCCGCGCATCCGGGCTGGCGAAAAATTTTTAATTAATGGAAGTGGCCCGGTGCCACGGCCAGAACACTCTAACTTCTGGTACTCCAGGAATGCGGCTGAAGCTCCGAGGAATGTGCCCGACAAGTGGGCCGCATTTTCGGGACTCCAGGACGTCGGTCGGGATCGGCTGGACCCAACTTTTACTGCCCTCGCGATTTACTTTTTCATCCACACAGTGGGCCAGACGGCCAACTCCACACGCGTTTTGAGCTCCAGAGTCACCAAACAGGAACTGAACGCGTGATCCCACCAATGGATTGCTCTCCGAACGAGGGATCCATTGGTGGGGTCGGGGTCACACGTTCGGTTCGAGTTCTTGTTTAGCGACTCTGAAGCTCAAAACGCGTCTATAGTTCTGGCAGCCTGCGTTGGCCTTCTGGCTCTGGCCCACTGTGATACAAACAACTCTCCACTCCAGCCTTTAGGCCTCCGAGCAAAAACGTTCAGCTTCAGCAGAGCCTCGACGTAGCGAAGCCGGAACAGGAATTTTCCTCTTGCGCCTCAAAAAGAAGCCCCCACAGAGACGCTCTCCCTTCACTCGGCCAAAAATTCGGAGCGAAAGCAGCGTATCGCCGTCGCGCACTGCAGTGCCCGCTGACAGTCTCTAGGGACACTTGTCCCGCGAGGTAAAGAAGTATACGCCGTGCTCCTCACTCAGCAGCAGGCTACGCAGCGTCTCTGCGTGCAACATCGCAATAAAGGATACAGTGCACTGAAAAACCAAATGAGGTCTCTAGACCACTCCACTGATGTGGTCAAATGAGTGTCATTTTTAACGCATCAGGTAGTGTGGTCAAGACCACGTTTGATGTCGTCATTCTATGCAATCCCACGCAACCTAACCAACTGATGGCGTCAAAATTGCACTCATTTAACCACATCAGGAGGTGTGGTCTAGACCAAGTTTGGTTTTTCAGCGTGCGTGGCTGCGGGCTTGAAATTACACTGTTATTCAGGGGTGCTCTGAAAGTAAGCGCCTGGAGTCCAGCTAACTGGATGACACAAGGCTGGATGTTGCCCAGACAGCACTCGAATCAAACGTGTGATCCCACCAATGGATTCCTCGTTTGGAGAGCAATCCATTGGTGGGGTCACACGTTCGGTTCGTAGTCCCAGCGACTCTGGAGCTCAAAACGCGGCTGGACTTTTGGCCGCCTGCACCGGTCTTTTAGCGTACTGCTCGCTAAATTGGCAGTGCAGTGCTCACGGACGGGGAAACGGTGCAGAAGCACGGATATCATAGAGCATTGAGTGTGTGGCGTGAGTCAATAAAGGCAAGCCTCATTGAAAGGCCTTGTTGCCCACTCTAATATGTCAATCCACCACACCCGGGGGCCGTGCCAAAGCCAACATGCCTGGTTCCTGCTCCGAACCAGCTTTGACGCAGAGCAAACCATTGACGCAGCAAAGTCACTTTCTCAGACTCGTACTGAGTTTTCCATTCGTATTGTATTGACGATTGTGCATATTAATGAGCATCTTTACTGTATTGGTAATTACGTCTAGACAAATCTGTTCCACTTCCTAACGAATTCGTATAAATGTGCACAAACAGTAATGACCACACAAACAGTTGCCATTTTTATGTCAACACCACAAGCCAAAAATGAGGGGGGGGGGCAGCACGCAGAAGTAACGAACAAAACCCACTATACTTTTCAAATGGCTGTAATGGTATACAGTATGGCGCAAAAAAGCACTGTCAATCGACCTGGTCATCAACTCGCTGGATTCTACCCCCTCATTTTCTTTTTGGAAAGGTGATTAAAGCAACGTCATTTACTTCTCTAAATGAGGTTATATCTAGTCGCTAGGCTCGCAGACCAATTTAAAGCGTACCCACCCCACGCATTGCGTGTAGTGAGTGCTATGGACAATCAACAACGGGGCAAGAAGTAGGCCTAACCTGGCGCCCGTGGAGGGGCGTGTATACAACATGGCACCAAGCGGTGCCCCGCCAGCCTCGTATCGCGCAAGCCCCGTACCAAAAGAGGCCCATCTTCACTCTCCTTTAACTCGAAAAATATTTTGCGTAGGTGCAAAGAGTCTATACACACACTCAGCGCGACGTCACATTTAGTACCGAGAGGGTAAACACTTCGACGAAATCGTGTACATATTACTACTTTCTATAACGCTTTATAACGGTGATACTTGAAGTGTATAACGACATTGCAATGCTACAATTTTGCCATATTGTTAGGGAAGCCCGACTATAGCCAGCGCCACGAGGTGCAGTGTAAGAGGTGTCACGGGCAGCGTCAGACCAATCAACCAACCCCCATCAATCAAACCGAACTAATACTACAATCAATTACTAATCCCCCCCCCCCCCCACACACACCCTCTCTAACAATATTTGACCCCACGATGGCTCCAAGCAACAAAGTCCGATCTCCAAAGTGTGACGTCACTACCCCTTCCTGCCCCTTACCTGTCTGTGACAGGTAAGAAGAGGTGACGGCTCATGGCGTCACAGTTTAGAGATCGGAGTTTGTTGCTTGGAGCCACAAATGGTTCTACGTTTATGAGTATTTATGCGTTATACAGTGCTTTGTAACCCCTCGTATTGCAACGTAGATTTAACATATTTGCCGTAGAAATATTTGAAAACGGCACAATACCTGTTTATTCACTCATGTACCCTTATGTACTGACGAAACACAGGGTCCTACAGTGACACACACTGAAAACCTTACGAACTTAGGCCTTACAAAAAAAGCAGCTCGTTATCCAAGTGTTTCGAGCATACGTCAGGTTACATAGAAAATACTTCGTAATTAACGAACTATTTACTAGTAAAGAAAAATGTTTGTATGTTGCATATGCTCAAAGTACTTGGTAAGGTTTCAAGCGTGCACACATAGCAACACCGATGAAGAGTCGCTGTTCATTTATGCACATCACGCCGCAAGAAAAGGGGGAACAAGATAATGTTCCACAGATTTGGCACTTTCTTTTCAAGACCGAACGTTTTGAAACACATTACTCCCTTTTATGACGTAACTGGCGTATCATTTTGTCCCATTGTGATTTTTATGACAAGGAGAATCCGGTAGGCTGGCTCGTATATAATAGACCCCTGCCTGCCAGTATATCGGCCGGACTGCCCGCTATACGTCGCGCGGCGGTCCCATATGGAATATACCGAGCAAGAAATGCCATTAAACGGCCACTTCATCATGGTGACGAGGCGCAGTCAGGAGGGACCTATTTCGCGGACAGCGGCCAAAGAGGTTCCTCTCGGTGTACAGTGGGCCAGACGACCAGGGGAGGCGGCCAAACTCTAGACGCGTTTTAAGCTCCAGAGTCGCTCGATGGGACTCGAACCGAACGTAAGACCCCCAATGGATTGGTCTCCGAACGAGAAATCCATTAGTGGGGGCACACGTTCGGTTCGAGTCCGATTTAGTGACTCTGGAGCTCAAAACGCGTCTAGAGTTTTAGCCGCGTGCGCCGGTCGCCTGGCCCACTGTGCGGTGGCCGCGCACTGCAGCAGCGTCACCGCGACACTGGAGGCCGCACCGGAAGCCGCCATCCACCATGCATGCTGTCTCGTAAAACTTAACGCGGCCATATCCAGCCTTTCGCTTTTATACGGCCTTTCAAAAAGCGATAACGCGTCGCATTGCCGCATAAAGGTGGACGGCAGCAACAAAGAGCGGCCAGGCACGTGACTCAGCGGGCGATCGTCGGGTTGCATGCCAAGTCCCAGACGCAAGGTGCTCGCTGGTGAAGGTTCACTGCGGATCCAAAGGCTATGAGTGAGTTTGGCATAGCGTAAATTGGTGCAGTGCATTTCATAGCCGTTTTCATCGCCTCAATCGCTGGTGCAACACTGTTGCAACGCACCTAAAGTCAAATGACTTTTCATGCATCGTACACTAGCAAAAAACTACGGAAAAGTCGGTTATTTTATTGTGCCATGATTCTCGGTACTTACAATACCCAGCCTTTGCCGTAGCCACATCTCAATATAATCCACTGTGGCAAAAAACTACGGAAAAGTCAGTTAATTTTTTTGCCAGGATTTTCTGTAACCCTAAACCAAGTATTTCCTGTGGCCTCTTTACACTTTGCACTGTACGACTCACAGTTTTCTCCGCATGCCCGTCCGTTACGGGGGGTATTCGGGGGTTTGGTTTATGGATGAAGCTCGGTGAAATGGTCCTGTTCTTATATTCTTGGTGTTCACAAGTCACAGGTCAGATTTCACAGGCTAGTTCACAAATTGGACTCTTAACATAATCGGTCACGCGGTGTCCGTCGCGGTCGACGGCAGGTTCATGACTGACGCGAGTGTTTTAGAGATGCAAATTTTCCGGAAACTTTCAAAGTGTCGGAAAGAAACCGGAACAATTGGAAAAAAACCAGAAAAATTGGGAAAAAAGGAAAAATTGGAAAAATTAGTTTTAAGGCTCTACAGTGGAAAATGAGCATGAAACACTACTTTTGTGTTGCGTTGGACCTCTACTTCCACTCGCAACCCTAGATACACAAGTGCAACAACGAAAATCGCATGAGAAGGAAACATAACAGGGTATAAATAATGTGAGTGCACTGAGAATCGTCCGCACACAGTGATGAAGTTATGCTTTTTGCCTACTCAGAGGCGAAAAGTCGGGCGTTTTGCCTACTTTTCAGGATGAATCTTTCCAATTTTTCCGAGGCCAGGGAAAAAAACGGAAAAGAACACTGTTTTTTTTTCAATGTTTCCGGAAACTTTCCGGGCATTTTCATTAGCGGAGCCACCGCTGCCCGCGACACTGCTGCACTGCTGACACTGCAGCTCGTGTCACTGGCTATAGTCGGGCATCCCTAACACGTCGCAGACCATTGAGGTGCACAGATAAGACTGTAAGTCCTGCAGAGAAGATTGTCCAGACGGCTGCGAAAAATGTTGGGGTTCTGTGTTCGAAGAATTAGCACATGTTATTTAAAGATTACTCCGTAACTTTTTGCCACAATGTAAGCAGAGGTCATTTTCGGGATGAATCGTACGTATGGCGCAATAAGACTGTGGCATTGCATGGTGCGATGTCTCAACGAATTGCGCCATACGTGCCATGTTGCCTTTGGAATCACAGTGTTGCGGCACACGTTCCATCGCAAGCGAGCGTAGGCAGCGTGGCGGTGGTGTGCCCGGCTGCACACAGCAGGCCCTCCCGGCGTCGCTTTCAGCCTGGTAAGTTTAAATCAGAGAAAACAAGGCACCGGGCTGGGCCTCATCTCGCCTCATTGTGTGCGCCTGACTGGCCTGGCGACGCCTCTAGCGACACCCATCGGCGCCAAGGGGAGGCTCAACTCTCAGGTATTGTGTATCTCCCTTCCCTTGGCTGCCTGGTTGCCAGCCTGCGTGGCTGGCTGCCTGGCTGCCTGGCTAACTGCCTGCTGCTTGGCGCTGGCCACACGGCTCACAAAGGCCGCTACCTTGTCCAATTACTTTTGCAGGAAGCCAAGGCAGTGTCGCACAGTGAGCCAGAAGAGCGGGCGCAGGCGTCCAATACTTTACGCGACACGTTTTGAGCTGCAGAGTCTCTAAGCAGGACTCGAACCAAACGTGTGACCCTACCAATGGATTGCTGTCGGATCGCGGAATCCATGGGGTCACACGTGCGGTTTCAAGTCCCATAAGCGACTACGGCGCTCAAAACCCAGCCAGAAGTTTTACTCGCCTCCATGGAGGTGCACCGCCCCTCTGGCCCAGTCACTCGCGCACCTGGCCCAGCATGTGCTTACACTGCAGAAAAAAAGGGTCATTTTTTCCGTTAATTTATTGCCAGTATTTTCCGTGCTTTGAGACCTAGGATTATCCGTGATTTGCGATCTAGTCTTTTTCCGTTCTTTGAAAGACAGATTTCCGTACCATCGTGAGATAGAATGAAGGCTTTCGCTTTGAACTTAAATGACAGTCTACACCGCACCCTTAGAGGAACTTTTCCGAAGCTAAAGCCTTCATTTGATTTCACATGGTCGGAAACCTCTGACTTTCAGACGACGGGAAATGACTGGATCGCAAGTCATGGAAAATCCTGGGTCTCAAATCGCGGAAAATCCTGGGTCTCAGAGCAAGGACATCCTGCACTGTAGAAAAAATCCACAGGAAATAGTACGGTACAAAGCTGGTAGACAATTTGCCTGGTTGCACCGTTCCTCAGTCAGCACAGTTTTGGGGGTACAGAGTACGGTTTTAGTAACATGGGCTCTTACGGGAAGCACGGTTTTTTGGTACGGTTTTACTGTACGCCGAGGTTACGGAATGACCGTGCCTTTTCCCTGTGAAAAGTACGGCTTTTTTAACAGTGTGGCAATAAATTAACGGTAAAAATGTCCCTTTTTTTCTGCAGTGTAACTCTACGACGGGCATAAAGCAACAAACTGCTCGTCTGCCGTCGGAGGTGTCATCCAGTCACTCCTGCAGTGCGGCGCTTCGTGCCGGCGGCGCCGCGACACGCGTGCGGGAACCACACTGGGACACGGTGGGGTCAAAGCGATTGCCGCGCGTCGCGCGGCGGGCCGACGCGCCAGTCACGCAACACGTGGCCGTGTGCTCAGCAATTTGCCGTTTAAGCTGGGGCGAATGGGCAGGTCGAAAAGGTTACTCCTTGCAGAGACTTCCGCGAGCAAGTCACAGCACATCCATCTACGGCGCAGCACAGAGGGCCAGAAGATCGGCGCAGCACAGTGGGCAGAAGACCACCGCAGGTGGCCAAAACTCTGATCGCGTTTCGAGCTCCAGAGTCGCAAAATGAGTCTTGAACCGAACGTCTGACCCCAAGAATGGATTCCTTGTTCGGAGAACCATCTATTGGTGGGGTCACCAAGTTAGACTCGAGCTCCGCACTGTAAATGTTCTACGGTGAAATCTATTCGTAATACCATAAAAGCTAATCGTACCCTATAGTTCTAGCTGAGCAAACATAATGCGAATCAGCTGTGTTATAAGATACGATGAGTTCTCACCGTAGGAGAACACTCTCCATGCTTTACGAAAAGACATCAATCATACCAGCTAATTTCCTCGTAGAAAAATTTCAGTATACACACAAAATTGAAAGGCGGTACTGTTTCTACAAGTAAAGGCAGAAATGTTTGAAAGGCGGAATCCAAATTTTACCGCCTATGGAAAGGAGGTGAAGTTTGTACTGCCATATAAACAAAGTACAGAATGAAGTCTGGAGAAAAAATAATGTTGAGGTTTTAAATGGCGGTAATAATTTATACCACCAATTCAGTTAAAAAAATATTTTGTATCCTCATTCCAGAAGACGAATATCAATGCCACCAGAGCATAGAAAGCAACAGTCTTAGTTTAACTAACCACCTCTCAACTGTAGTGTTTTGGTATGTGATGCTGCCTTGAGTCTATGAAACTAAGGATGATATATTTTAGGCGCTAATGTGTCGACCGTGTCAACCCATACCACACACTTCCGCGTTCACTTTCACTATTTTTGTTCATGGTTTTACTGTTCTGTAGCTCGAAACCGGTTCAAACTAAATGAACCAACATGCTAGAAAATGAGAAAATGAAGTGCAAACAAACAACAAAAAGAGCAGACAAAAAGAATCAGGAGGGCCAACATACTTCAACGAACAGGCCTGTGTGGTGTCTTGGTGTCGGCTGTACAGCGCCCTCTAGACTGATGGCTATGGAATACTGAGACCTCTGGCCGGACTGTGGCTTGATGGTCAACTACTGTTTTTGACTTGCATGTCAGATCGAATAAACTAGTCAACTGTTAAACATCGGCTCTTCTTTGGTACTTCGCCCATACACTATATTGGCGACGAGGTGATATTCGACTCAAGTTTTAACCCCGAAGAGTTACATCAAGTTGTGGTGAAGAGAGTCAAGTGGGTATCCAAGTTCATCCCAACTCCACGTAAACCGCAGCTGTCAACATGGCAGGGTTCCGAGGCCACATGCCGCCATTTGACCCGGCGAATGTCCCTGTCGGCCTGGTTCCAACAGTTTGATGAATTCTGTTTCATCAATCCCGAGATCGGCGTCGAACCAGCGGTCGCTCCCAGCGCGGTTCCACCGCACGATCTGAGGCGAGCCACGTTTCTCCAGTATGTTGGCCCTCGAAATTACGAGATCCTTCGAGGGGCATGCCTTCCCAGACGACCGAACCAAGTAAGCATTCCAACACTACGAGGATTTCTGGCAGCCAGATTCGAGCCAGAAGGGATGCGATCTCTGAACCGCCTCAAGTTCAGTCAGCGGGATCAGAAGGAAGGCGAGTGAGCAACTGCAAACCATGGCTGCAGACTGTACCTTCGGTCTCTTCCTCAACGATGCTCTCAAGGATAGAGTGATCGCCGGGATGAAGTCAGACGCCTTGCGCCACCCACTTCTTACTGTCCCCGACCTGACCTGGGCAGGAGCCTGGGACCAGGCTCAGCAGTTCGAGGCAGTGAACCAGCAAACAAGAGCCATCGCGTCAGCATCTGTGAACAGAGTGTTTCAGAAGAAGCCTGCAGCTGCCAAGAAGTCCCAGCCACAGCAACAGAACAAGACCGACAAGCCCAAGCAGTAGCCCAATGAGACGACCACTTTTGGCCCCTGTCGGAGGTGCACCAGTGCACAAGGCGCCACGACGCTCCAACTTGCAAGGTGAGCTCCTGGACATGTTATTACTGTGACCGGGTTGGCCATATCTTCAAGCCTTGTGAGAAGGCAAAACGGGACATGGCGAACGGCACCTACAAGCCCAAACCAAGGCCCAAAGCCAGTAATGACAATCCGAAAGCCAATGACAACCGGGTTGAAGTGGATCCCAGCGCAAGTCAGCCTCCACCTCAGCCTAAGAGTGTTGACGAAGAGGCTTTCGGACACTACAACTCCTTCTCGTGTTAAGTGCCACGTAGTTGCCCACCGCCACTGGACATTACAAACTCTGGTGTTCTTTTGTTACTTGTGTTGCAGTGGTGGTCGAAGAAGGGCATAGTGTTTTGGCTGAGTCTCCTAGCTAGCCCATTCAGCTATACACAGTGGGGTCCGTTGGCCACCACCCAGCTGCTGTTGGTTTTCTCCATTTGCGCATTGTCAAGCAAACGCAATGGCATTCTTCTACTTATGTTTACAATGCTGTTTTCTACCGTGTGGAGCAGTAATACAGTTGTTAGTGAGTACTCACCGTTGTCTGATCAACAACCCATACATGTGTTTTGTCAGTAGGACAAGTCTCAACTAGCCCTCTAGTTGATGTCACTATTAAAATGAACTTTAAGAACGTAAAGTTTGAAGCTAGTCTGACAGTCATGCCGTTAACTTCTTTTAAACGGTTCTTTTCTGCTAGTGTTATTATCAAGTCTGATTTTCCATTCTATATCTGGTCAAATTAGAAATGCTGGTGAAGCTAATGTTAGTATTAATCATGGTAATTCTAATCATAATCTGTGATATAATGTACTACTAGTTCTGAGTTCACACCTTTGATGGGTGGGAACTGGTTAGATGTTTTAATGCCTCAATGGCGCTCTATGTTTTCTGGCCAAATTCACAAAGTTTTAGCCTTACCCATTCCTTCAGGTAATGAACTTGAAGAGTTATACCCTAGGATTTTTGATGTCAAACCAGATACTGCTATTCAAGGTTTAAATGCTCGATTGGTACTCGAACTTAAGGCAATTCCAGTTTTTGTAAAAGCTTATAATTTAGCTAGCTTTTGGTCTAGTTGAACCTGCTAATAAGTTGCTTGACGGTTTGGTAGCATCAGGCAAGGTAGGTCCAACCCTCCATGCGGAATGGGCCTCGCCAGGTGTAGTTGTCCAAAAGAAGGATGAAAGCATCAGGCTTTTTGTGGATTTTAAAAAGACTTTGAACCCTCAGTTAAAAGTGGCCCACTATCCATCGCCTAACCTGATGATGTTTTCGCTAACATGGCTGACGGTTGTTATTTTACCAGTTTAGACCTTAAAGACGCATATACCCAGCTAGCGCTGCATCCTGAGAGTCAGGAACTCAGTATCTTAAATACGCCTAAGGGTTTGCTTAAATACACCCGTCTGATTTATGGAGAAGCTAGTGCTGCTGGTATTGTAAGTTCCTAGTGCGCGCTAGTTTAAGTTACTCTAGTTACTGTAAGCTAAGTTAAATGAAATGTTATGACTTAGATGCCTTATTTGTTATACTTATTTAAGTTTATTCTCTGAAGCTGTTATTATTTTGTCTGGGATGGATGTGGTGTCTGCTGTACACCGTTCTCGAGACTGATGGCTATGGAATACTGAGACCTCTGGCCGGACTGGGGCTTGATGGTCATCTGTTTGTGTCTTCCTTGTCAGATCGAATAAACTAGTCAACTGTTAAACATCGGCTCTTCTTTGTTACTTCGCCCATACACTATAGGCTGAGGACTGTCCTTTTAAGTTTCTCTTGTTCCATAGGGACCCCTCTTTCATGAGGAAGTGACGCATATTAGCAGCATCCTGCTCTATTGGCAGCAATACAGAGCGAATAAGCATAGTAGGCTCGTAAAATTCTCTTAAAAGTGGAGTGTCTAGGGTGTGCTGGGTACAAAAGAAACTTAAAAGGATAGACCTCTGAAAAGCCTGGCACAGGCAGACGGTTCGACCCTATCACTGTGATGTTGGCAATCCTCATTGTTTTTGTTTGCGTTTTCTTTGTTATTGTTTGATTGTTCTTCATTTTCTCATTTTCTAGCATGTTGGTTTATTCAGTTTGAAAACTTTCGTAACCGGTTTGGAAAACAACAGTGAAACCATGAACCAAAATAGGCAAAGTGAACGCGGAAGTGTGTGGCATGGGTTGACACGCCTATAGGCCCCTAAAATACCTCAACCTAGCTGCGGGCAGACAAGACTAACCTCCCTTCACCAAGCACTCACTGCAAAACCATTCCAGTGGACAGGAGTGAAGGAACTTCTAATAGTGTTTAATAGCTGCAAGAACAAAGTGATAGTGTTGTGTGGATGTCTGTGTAATGCACGAATAATGGTATGACACATTTTCTTGAACAAAATATGGTGTTGACCATAATTTACTGATTTGGAAGGTCAATCATGTCTGCGTATGGGGATCAGCCGTTCCCATCCTTGGTATCATAGACTCAAGGCAGCCTCACATACCAATACACTACAGGTAAGTTAGGTTAGTTAAACTAAGATTGTTGCTTTCTATGTTCTGGTGGTATTGAGATTTTGTCTTCTGGAATGAGGATACAATTATTTTTTTTATCTGGATAGGTGGTAAAAAAATTATTACCATCATTTAAAACCTCAACATTATTTTTTCTCCAGACTTCGTTTTGTGCCGCTTTTATAAGACACTACAAACTATACCTCCTTCCCAAAGGCGTTAAATCTTGTACAACCTTTTTTGGTCCATATGTATGCCTTTCTATTTTAGGTGTACATATGCCTGACTGTAATTTGCTGTAAATCCTTTGCGAGATCCGTCTTTTCATCGTTAGCTATCATAGTTTTAGTTTCAATATGTTTTTGTTCGTACTTTTTCAAATGACAAGGTAGGTGTACGCCAGACCGTGTCTTGTCGTAACATGCTTCGCGATGCTGCGCCAGTTACGACAATCCACGCCTGGCGTAACACGTGCCTTGGCCTGCGGCGCTCCCTGCTTGCCTTCGGCAAGCTGTTTCAAGGTTTATTGAGGCAATTAGTGATAAAGGGTCGAAATAGATTATGTTAGAAAATTCGGGTCCCTACGCGATTGAAACTGTGGTCGGGGGTCGAAATGGATTTCATATCCGTCAAGCACCTTCCAAAACATACGAATCTATGTTAAAAAGGCTTAAAAATGTGAAGTCACTAAAAAGTTGGACTTTTTCTGCCGCTTTCATAGTGTCTTTTGTTACGACTGAATGAATTTATATAAGGGACGAATTTGTGCGTGTGGCGAGCCAAAGACACGCCTAATAACCCTGCAAAATCTCAGTCACATCGGCCGAGCCGTTCAGGAGGAGTAGTGCTTACACACACACACACACACACACACACACACACACACACACACACACACAGACCGACAGGAAGACAAAACATTCCAACCCCAGAGGAGTAACTGGCTTCGCTAATCGCTCAGCCAATAAAGGGCTATCCTACTGAGATCTCACCGCAAAATAAAGTTGTGTAATCTAGGAAAATCTTACAGCAAATATTCTTCATATTACCGTTCTAACCGGTGAATTTCATCGTAGCATACATAGGAATTAAAAAAGTCAACCGTAGCCTTAGTCCAATCAAGTTTGTATCTTACGATTCAGATTTCACCGTAGAACATTTAGTGTGCGTTCAGCTAGTCTGGAGATCACTTCCACCGGTCTTCTGGCCCCACTGTGCGCAGCCACAGCCACCGCAACAGACGCGGCGCCAGAGGGTGCCAAAAGATTCCCCTAACGTTTGCAAATTAGAGCACGGCGGAGGAAATTTGGGCTTTGGAACAGACAGGGGAGGCGGCGGCGGACAATGGAGGAGCGCACAGGTGGAAGGAGCGGGCTGGCCAGAAAAATAAAACAAAGCGGGGTCGGGTCAAGACGCTCCCGTCTGCACGGTCCAGCGGGTGGGACAAACTTACTCCAACCCGGCCAGCCGGCCGGCCAATATTTTATAGCGAAACATGTACGTCTGAGTGTGGGGGCAGGCGGCGGCCTGCGCGGCCGTGATACGGGGCGTGTGTGGCCGGGCTGGCTGCCGGTAGAGAGCTCAAACGAGCGGACACCGCCTGTCCGAATGGCCGAAAACGAAGGCTTCCGTCGAGCCCGGCTCGTTCGGCTCGGTGTTGGACCGAGCCGGGCGAGCCGGACTGAGGCGAGCTCGGCGGCTCGGTGCCGAACGATAGCCGCTAGATTGAACCCTTGCCTACCAGAGGGCAGCACCTATCGGGAAGGTTTGCGAGAGACACCGGGCGAGGGGTGAGGAGGGGAACTGCTTCCGAAAACGGCGGGTGTCGATCCGGAAACAGAGGTTTCACCGGGCGAGCGTCGACGAGTTCGGGTACCTTCGGAAGCCGAAAAATGCTTCGGCTCGCAATATAACCGAACAGGCAGTGTCCGCTCGTTTGAGCTCTCTAGCTGCCGGACTGACAGACGGACCGGCTCACTCACGGACTGGCTGCCACGGGCAAGAAGGCCGGTGGAGGAGGTCGAAACCCCAGACGCGTTCTGAACTCCAGGGTCGCTAAATGGGTTCCGAATTGATCGTGTGACTCAACCTTGGAGTAATACTGTGGGGAGTCCTAACTGGCGCAGCGGTGGATCGAGCTGTCCGGCAAATGCTAGAGAGAGAAAACCACCTGGTCGCTGATTTACCCCATGAAATGAACCGAATTCATCAACACTGATTACATCCCGTCCATCGCCTTAGAAATCTATTTTTCAAAACTAGAACCTTTTTAGTTGTCCCACACTGTAAAAATTTCTGTACTTTTGTACGGAAAATGTACAGAAGAATATAGTACGGAAGTACGGAGGAAAGTACGGAACGTCCGTACCTGCTCCATATAAGCTCATGTAAACGGGTACGGAAAAAAGTACAGAAAGTTCCGTACTAGGCAGGTACGGACGGCCCAGGCAAATTGTTGACCAGACATGTTCCGTACTTTTTCCGTACTTTTTTCTACCAGTGCAGTTAGGAGCTAAATGCTGGCAAAGTTTAGAAACTATCTCTGGCTCTCTCTAGAATTTGCCAGACACCCAGTGCCACGCACTTTGCCGCCGCTCACTCCGAGACGGTATGAGTTAGCTCCACTCTGTTTCCATCACGTAAATCCTCACTCTTTTTGAGACAAGATGATCTATTACAGAAATTTTTAAGTTGAAAATCAAGCCTTCAGGGCGTTGGCAAACAGAACGGTGCAGCTCGAGTTAGGACTTCCTAACAGTATTACTCCAAGACCCGACCAAGGGATTGCTCTACGAACAAAGAATCCATTGGTGGGGTCACACGTTCGGTTCGAGTCCGGTCTTGCGACTCTAGAACGAAAAACGCGACGAGAGTTTCAGCCGCATGCGCCGGTCTTCTGGCGCACTCTGTGTCGTGCTCAATAATTTCGTGAATCAAGTAAAATATTTTTCTTGATTAATAATTCTTGAATCAAGCGAAACTGAGTGTCAGATCAATACTAATAGGCTGTGCATTTATTCAAATCGAACTATATCAAGAATATTTCTATTCAACTCAAAAGCAGAACTTCATGCAAAAAATTACTTGCATCAAGTAAATTTTACTTGATTCAAGAAATCATTTTTCCGCGGGTGATGGCTGCGGGACTGGCTGGCCGCCGTCCCGGCCAAACTAACGTTCCAGTGGGCTGTGGGCTGCCTGCACAGGTGGCGGAGAGCTTTCAGAGTCCCTCGCCATTGTTTGCTGTCGGATCAGCCTCACAGCGCACCTCTCAGGTCCCAGTGCTGCAGCCTCGAGATAGTGAAGGCACGCGCGCGGCCGCACGCTGACAAAATAACCGCGACGGCTACCTTGTGCGCAAGCCGCCCGCCCCACAGTGGGCCAGAAGACCGGCGCAGGTGGCAAAAAATATCGACGCGTTTTGAGCTCCAGAGTCGCTTAGCAGGACTGGAACACGGTGAAACCAATGTCTGGAAATTTCCAGATATTTTTTCGCATTTCCAGATATTATCTGGAAATGGCCGTTTTTTTCCAGATAATATCTGGAAATGTCTACTTTTTCCAGATAATATCTGGAAATAGTCAATTTCCAGATATATATCTGGAAAAAAAACGGCATTTCCAGATAATATCTGGAAATAAAATGTTCCAGATAATATCTGGAAATATTTTCCAGATAATGTCTGGAAACAAAGGCCTTGACGCCGAGGTCCACGGATTGGCGACCTGGGGGTCCCCGATGGTGTCCTCGAGGTCCCCAGGACACGGGGAGTCCAACGCCGAGGTCGCCGACGCTCTGGGACAAGCGGTTCCGGAGATACGAGGACGTACCACAAGGAGTCCGTCAAAGCAACTTTTTAGTCGGAGGCCAAAATCATCTTCGGCCTCTGGCTGCCTTCCACTTGGGTGTCCGGGACTTTTGACTTCGACACTGCGTTGGGGTGCTCCTGGGCTACCAGGAACCCGTCAGCGGTCGTCGTCGGACCTCTGGTGCGCCCAGGATGCCGACGAACGTGGGTGCTGTGCCGCCACACGGTTCAACACCGTTGCCGCCACCACCCAGGTGGTCCCTGGTGGTGTCCTCGAGGTCCCCAGGACACGTGGGGTCCAACGCCGAGGTCGCCGACTCTCTAGGACAAGCGGTTCCGGAGATACGAGGACGTACCACAAGGAGTCCGTCAAAGCAACTTTTTAGTCGGAGGCCAAAATCATCTTCGGCCTCTAGCTGCCTTCCACTTGGGTGTCCGGGACTTTTGACTTCGGCACTGCGTTGAGGTGCTCCTGGGCTACCAGGAACCCGTCAGGGGTCGCCGTCGGACCACCGGTGCGCCCAGGATGCCGACGAACGTCACGCACGCCGGAGCGCCGTGGCGTGCCGGGTGCCTGAACGATCGTCGGTGCCAACGGCGTCGTTTCCGGCCGTCCAAGCACGCGGTGGCGTCGAAGGACACGCCGGCGGCGTCAGCCGTCCGGGCACGCGGGGCGTTGACGGACACGTCGGCGGCGTCGGTGCCAACGGCGTCGTCTCCAGCCGTCCAAGCACGCGGTGGCGTCGAAGGACACGCCGGCGGCGTCAGCCGTCCGGGCACGCGGGGCGTTGACGGACACGTCGGCGGCGTCGGTGCCAACGGCGTCGTCTCCGGCCGTCCAAGCACGCGGTGGCGTCGAAGGACACGCTGGCGGCGTCAGCCGTCCGGGCACGCGGCAGCGGAGTTGGCCCTGGCCGTGGTGGCCTTGACGGACACGTCAGCGGCGTCGGTGCCCACGGCGTCATTCCCCGTCGTCCAAGCTCGCGGTTGCGGCGGAGGACCCGGCGGCAGCGTCCGCGTCGGCGGCGACGATCGTTCAGGCACCCGGCACGCCACGGCGCTCCGGCGTGCGTGACGTTCGTCGGCATCCTGGGCGCACCGGTGGTCCGACGGCGACCCCTGACGGGTTCCTGGTAGCCCAGGAGCACCTCAACGCAGTGCCGAAGTCAAAAGTCCCGGACACCCAAGTGGAAGGCAGCTAGAGGCCGAAGATGATTTTGGCCTCCGACTAAAAAGTTGCTTTGACGGACTCCTTGTGGTACGTCATCGTATCTCCGGAACCGCTTGTCCTAGAGAGTCGGCGACCTCGGCGTTGGACTCCACGTGTCCTGGGGACCTCGAGGACACCACCAGGGACCACCTGGGTGGTGGCGGCAACGGTGTTGAACCGTGTGGCGGCACAGCACCCACGTTCGTCGGCATCCTGGGCGCACCAGAGGTCCGACGACGACCGCTGACGGGTTCCTGGTAGCCCAGGAGCACCCCAACGCAGTGTCGAAGTCAAAAGTCCCGGACACCCAAGTGGAAGGCAGCCAGAGGCCGAAGATGATTTTGGCCTCCGACTAAAAAGTTGCTTTGACGGACTCCTTGTGGTACGTCCTCGTATCTCCGGAACCGCTTGTCCCAGAGCGTCGGCGACCTCGGCGTTGGACTCCCCGTGTCCTGGGGACCTCGAGGACACCATCGGGGACCCCCAGGTCGCCAATCCGTGGACCTCGGCGTCAAGGCCTTTGTTTCCAGACATTATCTGGAAAATATTTCCAGATATTATCTGGAACATTTTATTTCCAGATATTATCTGGAAATGCCGTTTTTTTTCCAGATATATATCTGGAAATTGACTATTTCCAGATATTATCTGGAAAAAGTAGACATTTCCAGATATTATCTGGAAAAAAACGGCCATTTCCAGATAATATCTGGAAATGCGAAAAAATATCTGGAAATTTCCAGACATCGGTTTCACCGTGCAAGCATAACCTAACCTAATCTTGTCTAAGGGTAATTCCAGGAGAGGTCAGCCACCTTTTGCGGGCCTATCACCAACTCCATCCATAATTTGCTCAAATGTTCACTGATAAAACAAACGCGGCCAATTCCGATCGTGTGGTGCGGCCGCGGACTTGATCACGTTTGGTGACGCGGTCTCGCCTCCGCATCACCAAACGCGGAATCCGCCACGTTTGAGCCATGTTGAAGGATAGGGCTTGACCACGTTTGCGCTTCGAAGTGCGATGACCGCATCGTTAAACGTGGTCAAATCTTTCAGAACATTGACCGCACCACCTTGTGCGGAATTGACCACGTTTGTTTTCTCAGTGTTGGGGTGAGATCTCAGCGCTGTAGCTCCAGTAAGAAATGGTAGCCTCCTAAAGTTTTCAAATCCCTAAAAGATTTATTTTTCGTGAAATATGAAAACCGGTCACAGATTGGGTAATAATGTTTGTAATAAAAGGGTGCCGTAAACTTCCCTCTGCAGGTCTCAATCAGCAACCTGCCAGTACGTAGCGCTTCAGACAAGAAGAAAAAAATCGTTCAAAAAAGTAGCTTTTTTCATCTTTGTGGCCCTCTAGCGCCTTAACGAGGGTCGTTACCATAACTTTGGGGCTCAGAATGTTAAAGAAGAAGTCGAGGTCATTTGCACCACAGAAACAGTCATGTTTTGATTGGCATCGACCCTTCCAAGCAGGTCGAAAATGGGTGATTTTTAAGCGTTCCTTTGTCCAAAATTACACGAAAAGAACTTTACCGCATCCTTCCATCACAATCTATGACCGTGACCGGTTTTCACATTTTACTAAAAAGAAGGTCTTTCAGTGATTTGAAAACTTTAAGAGGCTGCCATTTCTAAACTACTAAAGCTTCAGCGATGAGATTACACCCAAAAACTTCCATAATTAGGGGCAACGTTTGGGCAAAATATGGGTGAGGTTGGGGACGGGCCTGCAAAAGGTGGCTGATGTCTCCTGAAATTCCCCCTAACCTAACCAAAGCTTGCCTAAACTAAGATAGCCCACCCAAAGCTAAGCGAACCCGGGTGGGACATTGTTACGGGTCCGCCTTGACGCGGCCTAGAGGGACACAATTGTCTAGAGAGTTAAGGTTCAAAAAAAATCTAAGTTCATGCAGGTCTGTACTTGTCCGTCGCGTCTCAGCGGGGGCCGACTGCGAATGCTACGCATCAGCGTAGCTGATATTAACTGATATTTCGCTCAAATCTGGTGACTTTCTATTTAGTACCTGGATGCACCAAAAAAAACCAATGGCATGAGGAATTTTAGTTGTTGGTTTTTAAAACAGCCTCGCGTTTGCGGAAGGTCCCGGCTACGCCGCATCAGGGCGGACCCGCAACACTGTCGTACCTGGGTTAGGTCAGCTTTGAGGTAGGTTAGGTGAGGTAAGGCTATGTTAGGCAGAGTTAGACAAGGTTAGGTCAGTTTAGACTCGTCAAGCTAGGCTGGGCTAGGTTGCGTTAGACTCGTCAGGTTGGACTGAGCTCGTAAGGTCGGGTTAGACTGGATAGGTTAGGCTCCTTCAAGACGGCTGCATGTTACTATGCCCAACCCAGCTGGCGACTGTTACAGTACCCCACCTTTACTACTCACCTGCCGAGGGTTGGCGAGCCAGCGCGGCGCGCTGCGGCTGGGGTTGTTATAGTAATCGCCTTTCAGACTGCCAGCTCCCAGCCTACACGGTGAAACCAATGTCTGGAAATTTCCAGATATTTTTTCGCATTTCCAGATATTATCTGGAAATGGCCGTTTTTTTCCAGATAATATCTGGAAATGTCTACTTTTTCCAGATAATATCTGGAAATAGTCAATTTCCAGATATATATCTGGAAAAAAAACGGCATTTCCAGATAATATCTGGAAATAAAATGTTCCAGATAATATCTGGAAATATTTTCCAGATAATGTCTGGAAACAAAGGCCTTGACGCCGAGGTCCACGGATTGGCGACCTGGGGGTCCCCGATGGTGTCCTCGAGGTCCCCAGGACACGGGGAGTCCAACGCCGAGGTCGCCGACGCTCTGGGACAAGCGGTTCCGGAGATACGAGGACGTACCACAAGGAGTCCGTCAAAGCAACTTTTTAGTCGGAGGCCAAAATCATCTTCGGCCTCTGGCTGCCTTCCACTTGGGTGTCCGGGACTTTTGACTTCGACACTGCGTTGGGGTGCTCCTGGGCTACCAGGAACCCGTCAGCGGTCGTCGTCGGACCTCTGGTGCGCCCAGGATGCCGACGAACGTGGGTGCTGTGCCGCCACACGGTTCAACACCGTTGCCGCCACCACCCAGGTGGTCCCTGGTGGTGTCCTCGAGGTCCCCAGGACACGTGGGGTCCAACGCCGAGGTCGCCGACTCTCTAGGACAAGCGGTTCCGGAGATACGAGGACGTACCACAAGGAGTCCGTCAAAGCAACTTTTTAGTCGGAGGCCAAAATCATCTTCGGCCTCTAGCTGCCTTCCACTTGGGTGTCCGGGACTTTTGACTTCGGCACTGCGTTGAGGTGCTCCTGGGCTACCAGGAACCCGTCAGGGGTCGCCGTCGGACCACCGGTGCGCCCAGGATGCCGACGAACGTCACGCACGCCGGAGCGCCGTGGCGTGCCGGGTGCCTGAACGATCGTCGGTGCCAACGGCGTCGTTTCCGGCCGTCCAAGCACGCGGTGGCGTCGAAGGACACGCCGGCGGCGTCAGCCGTCCGGGCACGCGGGGCGTTGACGGACACGTCGGCGGCGTCGGTGCCAACGGCGTCGTCTCCAGCCGTCCAAGCACGCGGTGGCGTCGAAGGACACGCCGGCGGCGTCAGCCGTCCGGGCACGCGGGGCGTTGACGGACACGTCGGCGGCGTCGGTGCCAACGGCGTCGTCTCCGGCCGTCCAAGCACGCGGTGGCGTCGAAGGACACGCTGGCGGCGTCAGCCGTCCGGGCACGCGGCAGCGGAGTTGGCCCTGGCCGTGGTGGCCTTGACGGACACGTCAGCGGCGTCGGTGCCCACGGCGTCATTCCCCGTCGTCCAAGCTCGCGGTTGCGGCGGAGGACCCGGCGGCAGCGTCCGCGTCGGCGGCGACGATCGTTCAGGCACCCGGCACGCCACGGCGCTCCGGCGTGCGTGACGTTCGTCGGCATCCTGGGCGCACCGGTGGTCCGACGGCGACCCCTGACGGGTTCCTGGTAGCCCAGGAGCACCTCAACGCAGTGCCGAAGTCAAAAGTCCCGGACACCCAAGTGGAAGGCAGCTAGAGGCCGAAGATGATTTTGGCCTCCGACTAAAAAGTTGCTTTGACGGACTCCTTGTGGTACGTCATCGTATCTCCGGAACCGCTTGTCCTAGAGAGTCGGCGACCTCGGCGTTGGACTCCACGTGTCCTGGGGACCTCGAGGACACCACCAGGGACCACCTGGGTGGTGGCGGCAACGGTGTTGAACCGTGTGGCGGCACAGCACCCACGTTCGTCGGCATCCTGGGCGCACCAGAGGTCCGACGACGACCGCTGACGGGTTCCTGGTAGCCCAGGAGCACCCCAACGCAGTGTCGAAGTCAAAAGTCCCGGACACCCAAGTGGAAGGCAGCCAGAGGCCGAAGATGATTTTGGCCTCCGACTAAAAAGTTGCTTTGACGGACTCCTTGTGGTACGTCCTCGTATCTCCGGAACCGCTTGTCCCAGAGCGTCGGCGACCTCGGCGTTGGACTCCCCGTGTCCTGGGGACCTCGAGGACACCATCGGGGACCCCCAGGTCGCCAATCCGTGGACCTCGGCGTCAAGGCCTTTGTTTCCAGACATTATCTGGAAAATATTTCCAGATATTATCTGGAACATTTTATTTCCAGATATTATCTGGAAATGCCGTTTTTTTTCCAGATATATATCTGGAAATTGACTATTTCCAGATATTATCTGGAAAAAGTAGACATTTCCAGATATTATCTGGAAAAAAACGGCCATTTCCAGATAATATCTGGAAATGCGAAAAAATATCTGGAAATTTCCAGACATCGGTTTCACCGTGAACTGAACGTGTGGCCGGACCGATAGATTCCTCGCTCGGCAAGTAATTCACTGGTGGGGTGACACGTTCGGTTCGAGTCCTTGGTCAGCGACTCAGGAGCTCAAAATGGGTCTCTTGTTTGAGCCGCCTGCACTGGTCTTCTGGCCCACTGTGCTCGCCCCACTCCTTCCGCGTGGGCAACAATAAAAATCGGTCGTCCGGTCGGGGAGGAAACCGGGAGCCGCGGGAGGAGGAAATTGCCGGGATTTGTGGGGAAGGAGCGCGGGAGGGGATGACGGCCGTACAGGGGAAAGGCATTCGCCAGGCCGTGTTTCATGCAATATTCACGGGCCAGCGCCGCCAGTGCGGCGGAGCCACGGCGCGGCGGAACGAGCGAGCCATCCCGCGCGGAGGACCAGGGCCAACGGTTAGCGACAGGAGACGCAGGAAACGCACCGTCGTGCACCGCGGGCTTAGCCCCGCCAGTTACGTCACTGTACAGTGGGTTAGAAGACCGGCGCAGGCGGCCTAGACTATGGGCCTTTTTAGCTCCAGAGGCGCAAATTGGAACTCGAGCCGAAGTGTGCAACCCCAATGGATAGCTCTCGGAACAAGGAATACATAAGCGCGGTCACCGAGGGGGCCACCACCCCGGGAATCCTGTGTAAAAATTGGCTGGTTATCTCCGGTAATCTACGCCGTAATCACGTAATCCTTGATAAGATTGTATCCTTTCTGAGCGTTTTTGGACCAATTTTCCAAAGTTTTACGCGAAATCTCTCGTAAAATTCCCGTGATCCCGGAATCTTGTGTACACGTGAAATGAGAGTGGTGGAGCCCTCGGGGGTCACACGTTCCGTTCGAGTCCTATTTAGCAGCTCTGGACCTGAAAACACTTCTAGAATTTCGACCGCCTGCGCCGGTCTTCTGGTCCACTGTGTGTGCACCGAGGCGACAACGCCGAGCTGACGACGCCGGCGCCAAGCCCTCACTGAATCAAGTGGCTGCAGGTGTGGAGGCAATGACGTCAGCGGCTCGCGCAATACCGTAAGTGCTGCGCTAGTGTGTGCGTCACGTGTGGAGTAGTGGCGGGAGAGGGAGGGAAAAGGGGTGGTGTTGTTATAACGCACATTAGACTTTCACTTTCGATATATATATATATATATATATATATATATATATATATATATATATATATATATATGCTAAATGTTGATGTGCAATTCTGTACGTGGTGATGCATGATTTTAAACTTGCATAACGTTTTGTGTTAAGTTGTGCTCAGATTTTCATAAATTTGTGCATTTTGACGTATAATATTATGCAAGTTCGACGCATAAGCATGCACAAAATCGTGCGAGAGACACACGCACAAAATTCTTCATGAACATTCGGTGTGTGCGTGGCTGCTGCTTGTTGTCAAAGTAACGCGTGAATTACAAACCGGACAGCGAACACAGCTGCGAACCTTGTTTGCCTTTCAGAGAAACAACATATAGACTCTAACAAATAGCAGCACTGCTATTGTTTGATGGGGGAGGCTTTAACGGGCCGGTGCCGACACAAAGTATCGGAGCACATGCTACCCTCGGGGGCAACAGGTGCAATCCCATTCCGCCAGCACAGCGCAACGTTGCGCCCATCGAACGTCGCTTTCCTGGTTGCTGCGGTGGCAGTGCAATATTCAACGAATATGACACCATATACGTTATGAATATGAATTTTTGTCACGTTCATTTAAATATGATGTCACATTCGTTCGAACGTGACACGGCCGTTTAATCAGAATGTCAGACACGTGTGAACATGGATCAATATCATCGTGACCAAATTCACACTGTAACGAAAATGACGTCACATTGCACAGCGCACACACGACAGTGTACTCAGTACAGTCTCTTAAGCGTGTACTCACGAGTACACTTTCATGAGCGTGTACTCATGAGCACACTCCCACGAGAGTGTACTCAGATGGGCACACACCTACAGCTGCATAAACTGCTATGTTCCATACTTTGTACAACAATTGTTGTATACCTTGAAAGTACAATAAATTCCGGATAAATATTTTTGCCAGTAATTTGTGTACTTTTGTTGTGGTTCTTTGGTTGTGTATCTTACGGTCTCACAGCACTGAGTAGTAGTTGTTGAAAGGCACGACAGTGTTGGGCTTTCAGAACCGCAACTTTACACGCATTCAACAGCACTTTAATCAAAACGACACACATTAATATGCATGACTCTCGTGCCTCCAACGCAATTTTATCATCTTCTGTCCCTCCACTTGTTGCCGCTTTTCTCCCTCTTCAGGCTTCGTCTGGTCACTACTTTTTTTATCGGACCTTTCCTTTTCGGAAGTGTACTTTATTACGTTTGCTTTTTACGTAATTTCAATCAGCTTCTCTCTTTTTCCAGTTCTCTTTTCTGTCCGCGTCTAAGGGGAACGGCAAAGAACGAGAGTAGCACAAGCGTTTGAAGAATCTGTCGAAATGATACCGCTCACCGTAATTTAGCGAATGTGACATCATATCATCCGCTAGAGTTGGCATGTAAATGTCACGTTCGTTTGAATGTTGAACCACGTTCAAGCGAATGTCACACTCACACACAGGGGAGAGGGAGAGGGAGGGAGGGAGAGAGAAATTATTATTTATTTAAAGATTGCGTACAATACCGGGTGTAAAGTGTAACACGCAACAGGGGAGCGGATTGCCTATGCTGGACTCTGCGGGCGCACCCGAACGAAGCGTGAATTTGTGTGATTTTGCGTACAAATTTGTACGAAAAAGTTCGCATGTCGAAAATTGTGTGAGACCACGTACAAAATGTACAAATACATTTAGTGTGTGGGATCACACGGTCAATTCGAGTCCCATTAAGCGACTCTGCAGCTCACAACCCGTCCGGGATTTGACAGCCTCCACTGGTCCTCTGGCCCCCTGTGCGTCGAAGCTCTCAACCAGTGCTCTCAGCGCCTTACTCCTTCCCGACTCTCCCCACTTGAACAAGCAGCCTACCTCGAGAATAGTATATAAGCCGCCATTTACCTGGCGACTGAGTTGCGGAGGGGAACCCTGCGTGCGGGATACGCCTTCGAGACTAGCTTTCCCTGTTAGGCGCATTACAGTTTCTTGGGCGGCGTGGCCGACAACAAGCTCGTTCGCCTGCAGCCCGACCAGTCAGGAGCGGATCCAGGATTTTCGTAAGGTAGGAGGTAAAGTATTGTTTTTTGCCGACTGACATCGGCGAGAGCAGCGCTTTTGGCCTACCTTCTAGGCGGCAGCTAGGATCCCAAGAGGGGGTCAACACAGCTAAATTTGTACACCAAAATTCACAGCAAAATATTAAAAATTCACTGGTATTCTTCTGTTACCCTGTCACCCCAAAATTCATCTTTTTTCCCCGCCTCACTGGAAATGTAATGGAAAGACTTTGCGCCAAAATGTGGCGAGACAAAAAATCTTTCCAAGTTTTGGTCAGACCTGCAAGTCTCGCCAGGACTCGGTCAGACACAATTGTCTCGCCACAAAATGGTGAGACTTTTTGTCTGACCGCGCTACAGGCCGCATGGACCGTATTGACTGGGTTCAAAAGTCTGACCACATTGTGGTCAGACACAAAAGTCTCGCCATTTTAGGGCGAGACATTTTTGTCTGACCAAATTTTGGTGAGACTTCAGTGTCTTGCCTCTGGTGTGGCGAGAAGTCTGACCTTTGGATTTTTAGTGCTGTGTGCTGTGACCGAAATTCACAGTAATGTCCCCTGTTACCACCTGGATCCAGGCCAGCCGACAAGTTAGTCTATTTTGCCAAGAAGAGTTCCCTCCGCATGGGACGCTCTTGTCACTCCTTTAAGGGCCGTACACAAACCACGTTGACAGATTTTGGCCGATTTTTGACCCCCTACTCCCCCTTGAGTATCGGCGTGGAATTTCTGAGGGCACTGGTTGCAACACTCGTACTTCGGAACGTGTTTCAAAAAGCGTCTTTCAACAAACACGTAGTTCCCATAACCGACACTGTGGCAAAAAAAAACTACGGAAAAGTCAGTTAATTTTTTGCCAGGATTCTCTGTAACCCTAAACCCATTATTTCCTGTAGCCTCTTTACAGTATTCACTGTGCAGACCATTGAGGGGCATGGAGACGACTGTAAGTCCTACAGAGAATACTGTGAGTCGCACAGTGAATACTGTAAAGAGGCTACAGGCAATACGTACTGGGTTTAGGGTTACACAGAATTAGCACAAGTTGTTTCCAGAATTTTCTGTAACTTGTTGCCACAGTGGAGGTTAGGGAACCACGTGTCTGTTGGAAGACGCCTGGAAACTTCTTGCTTCACACTAAAATCTTGTGGAGTTTTTAATGCATAATTATGCATGCACAGAAACGTACGTAAGGTGTGTATAATATTATGCATCACTGTGTACATTTTATGCAAGAAGATGCACAAAATGTACACAATGATGCATAATATTATACACACCTTACGTATGTATCTGTGCATGCATAACTATGCATAAAAAGTGCATAATCATGCATTTAAAAAGTCCACAAGAGTTTAGTGTGTTTTTGAAACACGTTCCGAAGTACGTGAGTGTTGAAACCAGTGCCCGAAGTACGTTAGTGTTAAAGCCACTGTCCGAAGTACGTGTCTGTTATAAGGAGGTATCGAATTCAGTTTGTTACGAAGAATTGGCTCGTAAATTACGAAGTTTACTTTTTAAGATAATGTATACTCACAATACTTTATTATAGCAATCTACGGTACTTTGAGACCCAAAAAGGTTTTGAGAGTGAACGGCGCATCAGATATTTTGGCAGGGCTTGAACATGCACTGGTAAAACTAAAGCGTAGCATTACCCTCTGTTTCCAAGCGGAATCAGTTTACACTTGAAATCAAGCGTAAGAGGCTTATCCGCCAAGATTTCCCCTATCTTAATGCTAAGGGAAATTTCCAGTGTATGCTTTATTTCAAGCGTAACGTCTTCTTCAAGCGTAACTTCATGCTTGGCTCAAGCACAGAGGTACGCTTTAATTTTACAGTGTGTTCACTAAAGTTTAAAACATATTAAGGTCCAGGCCGCTATTCCATTCGCAGCCGAGACGTCTCAACACGCCGCGCCTCAACGCAACAGCGTCGGGGCCGCGCGGATATTACATTGTTGTGAGATATACGCAAAAAAAAAAAAAAAAAAAAAAAAAAAAACTCTTGAAGGCAGGATGGCAAATATGGGCAGTGCAGCGTAAGAGGGTTTTCCATCTGATCCGGAACAAAATGTTGCGTACGGCTTTGAGGTTACATGTGTATATACACTAATATTAGTGAGAGGCGGGGACAAGGACGAGGGGGGGGGGACGCCTTCGTCGGGGCGAGCACGGCGACGACCGGGACAAAGTCTCCCCACAGTGGGCCGGCTAGAAGACCGGCACATGCGGCCAAAATTCTTTACGCGTTTTGAGCTCCTGAGTCGCTTTATAGGACTCAAACTGAACGTGTGACCCCACCAATGGATTGATCATCGAACGAGGGATGCAGAGGTGGGGTCACATGTTCGGTTCGAGTCCTGTTTCGTGACTCTGCAGCTCGAAAAGCGTCAAGAATTTTGGCCTTAGGCGGCGGTCTTCTGGCCCACTATGCTCCCTTCCGCCCGCTCGACTGTCTATCTCCGCAATATACTTCCCTCGACAACATCAAGTGCGGGGCACAAGAGAATCAGCGGGGACGCGCGTAGAAACAATTTAGAAAGTGCCCGTAGAAAAAAGAATCTCAAAATAAAAAGGGTACAGGGATGAGGCTGGGCTAAAGGCATACATCGGCCGGAAATGAAGCCGTCAGCTGAGATCGCGCTCTCGTTCGAAAACAGAGAGAGAGAGAGAGAGAGAGAGAGAGAGAGAGAGAGAGAGAGAGAGAGAGAGAGAGAGAGAGAGAACACGGATAGCGAGAAAATAATCTCCCAGGCAGACTTCGGATTGCTACCACGATAAGTTTTCGCACGGCGGCACACCTCCTGTTGCCTACCACGCGCAGTCCAGCCACCCAGCCGGCCCGAGCTAAATCAATCCCCCCTCCCTCCCCCCCCCCTTTTTAGGCACGAAGTAGCCTTATAGCCTCACCGGGGTTGGGTTTTTTTTTTTTTTTTTTTTAATTTTTATTTCCAGTCTGGCCCCTTATGCAGTTTCGAAATTCTCTATACGATTCTGATGAGACTTGGCAGAGTGGTAGAACTTTGTACCCTGATTTCAGTGGTGAAATCTGGTTGAAAAGTGCAGGGCCAATTTTGAGAAATTTTGAGTTGAAATCGCCGTTTCCATGGCAAAACTCGACTCGTCAGCGAAAAACAGAGGGAGAGGGGGGAGCCGAGCCACCGGAAATGGAATCCGACCAATGGCAGCGCTCCTTTTCGCCTCTGTACAGCTTACACCAAAAACGCTCGCTCCCCTGAAAAAGCGCGTTCGAATCGAAATTGTCTTTTACTGCAGCTAGAAGAGCTCCAACAATAGCATAGACGTTGTTTTCGAGCGTGGCCATTTGGATCGGCCGGTCGGTCGGTGATTGTTGGCCAGAGTGTCCCACGCGCCTGCGCGCAGGCCCTGTTGTTTTCGGAAATGCCAACCCCAAACGTTCAATACTCTTGGAATCGGAGTGAAATAAGTCATCATACTGCGTGTCTTCGCACATGCATTTGTAAATAAACTTTCCCTAGTGTAGTTTGAGTGTGACTATAAGTCCCTTTCCGAAAACAATGGGCGTGTAGCTACTCCTTGCAACGAGGTTTGATGGTACTTCTGAATCTAAGACGAAACGATCTAGACACGGCGGCTGTGAACTTTCCTAACCTCAAATCATTTAAAACTGGGTGAAATGAATTATTTTACTGCACGTTTCTGTGAATAACCTGACCTTCAGGTATCATAGAACTGCAATAAATGTCTATTTTCGACACGAATTAATACGCAGCTGGCCCTCTACGAAAGTTTTAGTTTTATTGACACTGGTACACTGTACCTCACATGAACTAAACTCCACTTAACGCAGTTCTAGCCTCAAGAATTTTTGTTAAACCAGAACGTAAATGAAATTAACTTCGTGACTACCAGGATTTCGTGAAATCGTATTTTTCCTCTTTCCGTTCATCATTTTTGCGCGAGACCCACATCACATTTCCGCTGCGCAAACACCAGGAGCGTACATGCTCACGTGTGTAGGTGTGTGTGTGTGTGTGTGTGTGTGTGTGTGTGTGTGTGTGTGTGTGTGTTTGTGCGCGTGTGGGGTGCGTGCGAACGTGTGCATCTCGAGCGGGGCTGCTGGCCGTCACTGTGTTGTCGCACAGTAGGCCAGAAGACCGGCGCAGGTGGCTAAAACTTAGATGGGTCTCAAACCGAACGTATGAACCCACCAATGGATTCCTACTACGGAGAGCGCAATCCACCACCAATGGATTCCTCCTACGGAGAGCAATCCATTGGTGGGGTCACAAGTTCGCTTCGAGCCCTGTTAAGCGACTCTGGAGCTTAATACGCGTCTAGAGTTTTAGGCGCCTGCAATGGTGCCGGTCGTCTGGCCCCTTTGTGTGTCGTCGTGATTCGGTTTTCCACCTCGCCTCGCTGTGGTCTCCTTTGAGGGCCGTGACTCGCACGGCGTCCGGTCCCTCCACGGTGAGTGCCTCACAGGGCGGAGCGGGGCTTCGGTGGGAGTAGCAGGCAGGCAGGCGGGCAGGCCGGCCTGGCCGGGGTCCAGCATTGACATTGACTGCGCTGGTCAGATGTCACTTTTCCGCCTCCACCCTGCTGCCTGAGATGACACTGCAGTTCGGAGAACGGACGCTAGCGGGCTGGCACCAAGTAAAAGGCCCACTCGGAAAATGTCTGGTAGGTGAAATGAAAACAAAATTTACAGTTGAATCAATTGGGCTCCAAGCGCACGTTGGAACGTCGGAGCGAAACTACAACACTGAAAGTTAAAGCGTGCCAATTCTGACGAAATTTTGGTGAAATATTTCTCACTTGTGGTAAGAGTTAAAATTGTCACCAAATTTGGGCTCCAATTCGTTTTAATGCCTTATATGACGAAGGAAAATATTCTCACACTTTATGACGAGAATTCTGACGAGAATTTCGATTCTTGCCACACAAAGGTGAGAAATTTTTTTCTGACTCCTAGAGTCTCACCTCTGAGTTTTCAGTGATGATTGAATTAATGATATCACACTAAATTACTATGTGGGTTTTTATGCGCGCCCGCGCACGAGGCGTTCTTGCGCACAATTTTCTGCGTAACGTAGTGCATGTTTAATTTAGTGCGTTACGTATGCACAAAAACCTTCATAGTAATTTAGTGTGAACAAAACCTTGTAGTTTCTACCCAACAATGTCCGTTTGACGTTAGGCATACACTGAGGGCGACAAAGGCGGTGCGTCGTGGCCTCAATCGGCCTCTATTGAGCGAGCGCGACTGATGAGAACGAGTCCTGTTTTAATCACTCTGGCTGAGCTGCTTAGAGCCGGTTGCTCCAAGCAGCGCGTCAAGCAGGATGGCGTCGCGTCGCACCAGTGGTCGCACTACGCCACACAGTGCACTTTGATAAAATGTCACAATGAATCTTGTTTAATTTTTTAGGCACGAAGTAGCCTTATAGCCTCACCGGGGTTGGTTTTTTTTTTTAATTTTTATTGTCAGTCTGGCCCCTTATGCAAATCCGAAATTTTCCATACGATTTTGATGAGATTTGGCAGAGTGGTAGAACTTTGTACCCTGATTTCAGTGGTGAAATGTGGTTGAAAAGTGTAGGGCCAATTTTGAGAAATTTTGAGTTGAAATCGCCGTTACCATGGCAAAACTCGACTCGTCAGCGAAAAACACAGGGAGAGGGGGGAGCCGAGCCACCGGAAATGGAATCCGACCAATAGCAGCGCTCCTTTTCGCCTCTGTACAGCTTACACCAAAAACGCTCGCTCCCTTGAAAAAGCGCGTTCGAATCAAAATTGTCTTTTGCTGCAGCTAGAAGAGCTCCAACAATGGTATAGACGTTGTTTTCGAACGTGGCCATTTGGATCGGCCGGTCGGTCGGTGATTGTTGGCCAGAGTGTCCCGCGCCGCTGCGCGCAGGCCCTGTTGTTTTCAGAAATACCAACCCTAAATGTTCTAAACTCTTTGAATCGGAGTGAAATAGGACATTAAACTGCGTGCCTGTGCAAATGCATTTGTGAAAAAATTATCCCTAACGTAGTTTGAGTGTGACTATAAGTCCCTTTTCGAAAACAGTGGGCGTGTAGCTGCACCTTGTAGCGAGGTTTGATGGTACTTCTGAATCTAAGACGAAACGATCTGGACACGGGGGCTGTGCTTTTTTCTAACCTTAAAGCTGGGTGAACTGGGTGAACACTGGACTATTTTACTGCACGTTTCTGTGAATAACTTGTCCTTCAGGTATTATGAGACTGTCTTAAATGTCTGTTTTTGACACAAATTGATACGCAGCTGGTCTTTACGTAAGTTTTAGTATTATTTATAATGGTCTGACAAACATAAACAGAACTACACACAACGCAGTCCTAGCCTTAGTTATCTTTGTTAAACCAGAACATAAATGAAAATTAACTTCGTGACTACCAGGATTTCGTGAAATCGTATTTTTTTTTGCCAGGTTTTGCCGTAGTTTGGAATACAGGGTTTTCTGTTCATTGTTACAGGGTTTTCCGTACCTCGTACAGGATATTCCGTGCTCACCACTTCTATAACACGGTAAATCCCGTACGAGGTACAGTAGACCCTGTCAAAAAAGTACAGTTAATCCTGTATTCTGAACTACAGTGACATCTGTATTAATCAGAACAGGATTCAGTGTAGTTTTTTCACACAAAGTGGACCACCGCAGACGGCGAAAACTCTACACTCGTTTTCACCTCGAGTCGCTGAATGAAACTCGAACCGGACAAGTGACACCATCAATGGATTGCTCTCGGAAACGAGGAATCAATTGGTGGGGTCACACGTCCGGTTCAAGTCCTACTTAGCGACTCGGGCCGCCTGCGCGCCGGTTTTCTGGCCCACTGTGCACCGCCTTGAGCGCGACTGATGAGGACGCCACCTGTTTGGATCACTCCGGCCGAGCGGCTTCGAGGCGGCTAGGCTCCGGGCAGCCCGTCAAGCACGACTGGCGTCGCGCCACGCCGCGTCGGACCTTCCGTTTTTAGGATAACGAGGTTTCCATCGACCGAGAGGAACCCGGAGGGAAACTCCCGCCGCGAACGCGCGAACCCAGGGGAGCACGCCAGTGAGCGATGAGGCCTATGGACCGCATAGTACTTTCTGGAGACGAACGGTCTGTGCCCGCTCCATTTTGTACAGCGTTCGGGCCTCGGAGCGGCGCGGGCGTGAGTAGCGGACTCAGAAAACTCTACAAATGCATCTGCTTCGTAACTACGGCGAAGAAAATGAAGGCATTGCAGAATTGCTGAGTGTTATGAAAAAAAAAATCCTTCATATTGTGAAGGATTTTGTTTCACATGACGAAGCATTTTCGTAAACTGATAACTGAAAGGTAGGAAGCTCTGGGGGCCAGAAAAAATTATAATCCTTGTGTGTTGAGAATCGAAAATCTCACCAATTTGTGGTGACAATTGAAGCACACACCTCTGTAGCGGTGAGAATCAAAAGTCTCGCCAGAAAATGGTTCTTACCTCAAAACTAACCTAACAAATTTTTTCTCGCAAAAAATTGGTTAGAATCGTCACTCTTCAATTTTCAGTATAGATTTTTAGGCAATCCCAATGTAAACAAAAGGTTTCCAGCGATACTACGAGAGTTTTTTTTTCTGTGCGCGAGTCCATAGCCAACAACGGTCTTCCAGGAAAAGAGATCAAATCAGGGGAAACGCAAAGTAATAAGATAAGGGGCTCGAACCGGAACCGCAGCTGGGTACCGGCGGGTCGGCTTGCGTTGTTCCGCCCGCGACCACTTTACTTACTGTTTAAAAACCCCACTATTTCACCAAGAGCTCCGCGTCTCCTGCTCGGGAGACAGGCGTGCAAACAAGATTACGGGGTTGGGGTGACGGGCCCGCCTGGCGGTGCACTGTGGGCCGAAAGACCGGCGCAGGCGGCCGACACTGTACACGCGTTTTGAGCTCCACAAGTCGCTACACAACACTCTCGAACCGAACGTGTGACTCCACCAATGGAATGCTCTCCGAACGAGGAATCCATTGGTGGGATCACCTTTCCGTTCGAGTTCCTTTTGACGACTCTGGAGCTCAAAACGCCTCCAGAGTGCGCCTGTCTTCAGGCCCATGGGCACAGTGCACCAGCTGGCAGAGCAGCTGTACACCACGTCGCAGGATGGTGGCGGCCAGATAGCCAGCGCCTTCAAGCAGCCCTTCAAGGAGCCCTTTAAGCAGGTCGAGGGGAGCCTCCCGTGACCACAGATAATTAGCGATGGCAAAGATAAGACCTCCGTCGGCCTCCTGCCTCCTCCCCCTCTCCCCCCGGGGGCCCCACCACCCTCATACGGCGCGGTGGGTCAATCGCCGCAGTTCAATAATCCTCCCTCTTCCTTTCTTTTGGTCGCCCCCTTACTGGTCGGGTGGAAGAGCCCGCAGAGCCTCGCGGACAGGCAGCTATTTATAGGCAAAAAGGTCCCGTCTCCTGGGCGAGGATCGGGGGAGGACAAGAGCTGCGGACGAGAGGGTTATGGTTGTGGCTTTTGCGACCGGCTGCCGTCCACTGTAATACCAAACGTCGCCTAGACCACACCACTGGTGCGGTAAAATGAGTGTCATTTTGTTCGCATCAGTTGGTGTGGTCTAGACCACGTTTGGAGTGCTCTGGTGTGGTCTAGACCACGTTTGGAGTGCTCTGGTGTGGTCTAGACCACGTTTGGAGTGCTCTGGTGTGGTCTAGACCACGTTTTGAGTGCTCTGGTGTGGTCTAGACCACGTTTGGAGTGCTCCGGTGTGGTTTAGACCACGATTGGAGTGCTCTGGTGTGGTCTAGACCACGTTTGGGGTGCTCTTTGCCCTTTCAATGCAATGACCACACCAAATGCACTCTAAAATCTTGTGGAGTTTTTAATGCATAATTATGCATGCACAGAAACGTACGTAAGGTGTGTATAATATGATGCATCACTGTGTACATTTTATGCAAGAAGATGCACAAAATGTACACAATGATGCATAATATTATACACACCTTACGTATGTATCTGTGCATGCATAACTATGCATAAAAAGTGCATAATTATGCATTTAAAAAGTCCACAAGAGTTTAGTGTGTGTGGTCTAGACCACGTTTGGCTTTTCAGTGATGACGTCACGCAGCTCCCGTTCTCCGCCAATCGTCGTCCAGGAGCCGGGAGCTGCATGCCGTCACTGCGGCAGCCCGTTGCAAAAGCCACAAACACATTAACCCTTTCCCAACCTTGAGTGTTGCCCAGGACGCCCAGTGGGCCAGAGAAAGCAGACCGGCGCACGGGGGTGAACACGTCTATGAATCGTGTACAGACTACACCGTATTACGCTATATTACCGTGGTATTTTACGTGGCATTGCACGGCATTGAAATACTACTGGGATTTTGTGCACAGGGCATTACGCCAGTAGTGTTTACCCGCTTGCCGGCGTAGGCGGCCAAAACTCTCGATGCGTGTTGAGACCCAGTGTCACTAATTAGGACTATCGAACCGAACGTGTGATCCCACCAATGGATTCCTCGCACGGAGAGCAATCCATTGATGGGGTCACACGTTCGGTTCGAGTCCTATTTAGCGACTCTGGAGCTCAAGAAGCGTCTGGACTTTTGGCCGCCTGCAGTGGTTTTCATTTCTCTGGCGCACTGTGAGGCGGCCCACTTAGGCCTTTAAGTATTGGGTTGCAGCTAACTATCGCAATGCAAATGCATTCCTCAAAAGGTGCCTCGGGTGGCTCACCTTTCCGGTACATCGATTCGAATTTGCCGCGCAAACGCGCACATAGTACGGCGCTTCCGGTGCATCCCTTGGGGCATCTCCCCGCTGCTGCGGTTGCCTCGCCCCCAGCGCTGGGCTCGGCTGCGCTCGGCTTGGCTGGGCTTACGTCAACCTGTGCATGATGAAGCACAGGTTGGAGGCGCGGCAGCGATAATTAACCGATCACCCTGCTGTACGCCATGCACTCACTAATGACATTGTAAGGGTGAGAATTGGTGTGACTGAAATTTTGCGAGGTAATATTTCTTATTTTCTTGCCGTCTTGTGGTAAAAATCATAATTCTTGGCAAATTTTGCAGTAAAATGTTGCACCTTTCCTTGATGATGTGGGAAAACACTCAACACTTCATGGTGAGAATACCGATCGTCCCCACTATCCAGGGATGAGAATTTCCGATTCTCGCCACAGACAGGTGAGATTTTTTATTCTCACAACAACGAGGTGAGAATTTTTTTCTGACCACTAGGATGGCTGAATTTCTCTCCTTTGAGTTTTTAGTGCCCCATGTTATCACACAAGGCGACACAGATCATCCCCCCTCCAGTTATCAAAAGCAAAAAGCATTTGCTTTAAAGGTCTCTGGTGATTTTTTGTTTTTACAAGACGTAAAGTTGGCTGTCCCGAATATTAACGCACCTAACCTCACTATGGTCTAATTGTTGAATTTTCTCTCTGACTAAACTCTATCTTCCTGACTTTTCCTGGCCAACCTACCTACGGAACTTCCCATGAGTGAAAGAGCGAAAGAGCGACGAAAAAAGCACTGTTCGGAAACAGACTCTCGGCAAATTAACCTCGTCTCAGGAACCGCGTCTTCCGAGGCGTCTTTGCTCCGCCCCAGCCGCTGTAATCATTCGACAGGAATTAAAGAGACTACGATAGAATGTTAAGCGGCCGCCCTGAGGACGCCTTGAATTCTTTTACACACTTCTTAAGAGCACTCTCCGGCACTTAATTAAACTCCCCACAGGGCAGAGGGGTGGCGAGGCAGGCGGCCCAAAATTCACCCCATCATCATATTTCCCCTGAGAAAGCGACGCAGAAAAATGAAGGAAGAGGAAAAGGTGGCGGTAAAAATGGGGGAAGAAAAATGGCTCTGAACGACGGACAAGGCCGAGGGATGACAACATCAAATCCGGCCCTCCAAAACCGTCCCAATTACGAGTGAGCTCATCCCGGGTGGCTCCACCGGGCAGGCCGAGCTGGCAGGCAGGCAGGCCGGGCTGGCTGGCCGGCCGACTTGGAGGGGTGGCGCCTGATGAGGTGCTGGCCGGGGTGGCGCTTGGTCCTTGGTTCTTGGTGCGTGGGGCGAGTGTGAATGGCTAACCCTTTTAGCGCCTGCCCGACGCTCCGAGGCCCTACTAGCCCAGAGCACAGTGGGCCAGAAGAGTGCCGCTGGCTCGCTGAAAGGGGCTCGAACCGAACATGTGACCTAACCAATGGATCGCTCTCGGAACGAGGAATCCATTGGTGGGGTCACACGTACGGTTCGGATCCGATAAAGCTACTCTGGAGCTCAAAACGCCTCCAAGAGCTTTGGCCGCCTGCGCCGGTCTTCTGGCTGTGCGGAGCCCTCCTAGCCTAGTGCCCTTCTAGCATAGAGCCAGCCAGCCCCTGGCGACACGCATAGCCCGCGCAGACAGCGCAGTCTCACCAGGGCTGACCGACCAGCCATGCCTAACTGGCAGGTGGGTCTGAGCGACCACTCAGCACACTGTCCGAGGGGCGGCCGCGGCCAACCCTTTGGGGCCTCCAAGGCCCACTTGACAGCGACGCGGCCGGCCCACGCCACCCCCAGCCTGGGGCCCTGCGCGACCCCCGAGGCCATTCATAAGGCACGTGACGGGGCGCGCTCGCCTGACGAACCAGCATTTCGAGACGGAGGCCACTGGACTGACACACGCGGACATCAAGTCCGGCAAGTTCGGAAATACCACAACCGGGCCGCAACCACACTCTCAGAACCTTGCGACGAATGTGTTATCATTGCGGACTATTTGGTGTACAGCGTGCGGAGAATTTGGCTTCACACAAAATGTTCATGTAAAATTTTGTACGTGGTGTAAGTACATTTAGGAAATCGGGAGTGCAAATAGTTTCCCGATGCATCCACGTCTTTCCTATGATAACCCCAGCCTAACGGGCGTTACTTACCGCCTGTGTCCCCAGTCGGCAGAATGCCATGAATGAACACGCCATCAGAAGGATCATTATCCGGGGCGCCGACTACGGCCCGCCTGATGGCCGGCTAACCGCCTCCTGATCTGGCTTATAATAAGTTCCCAGGCCGGATTACTTTGGGATTATTTTATTAGGCTGTTGCTGCGCGCAGCCCAGCAGTCGGGGGGCCAGCAAACTCGGGACATGAATGCCGATAGAGGAATTTTGGGCCCACAGGCCCGGGTCGCTTACGCCGCAGAGGTGCAGGGTCTTCTTTTTCTTCGCCATTTTTATAGCAATCTGGACAACGCGGCCGACCCGCGCAGAGAATGGGGTAGGAAGGGGAGAAGGGAGAGGGAGGAGGGGGTTCTACGAAGCACTGTGGGCCAGCAGACCGGCGCTGGCGGCCAAACCTCTAGGCGCGTTTTGATCTCCTTCGTCGCCAAATGGGACTCCACCGAACGTGTGACCCTACCAATGGATGCCTCGTTCGGAGAGCAATCCATTGCTGGGGTCACACGTTACGTCCGTGTCCCATTTAGCGACTCTGGAACTCCAAACGCGTCCGGGATTTTGACCACCTATATCAGTTTTCTGGCCCACTGTTCGCGGCGCGCGTCGATCAAAGCCCCGCCGCCCCACGCCGCCCTCCTCAATTCGAAAGACATCACTCTCAGCACGGCGGGTTCAAAATAATGGCAACATGCAATATAAACGGATTTCAAAGGCGACCACCCATCGCCACGAGGCCCATCAGCAGAGGGGCTCACGGAGAAAAAGATTTTTCGGTCAAACGAATGAATGAATGAATGGGAAACGGTCGCCAGCGTCATTTCCTGCCAGGACAAAACAAGAACGGAGCAAAACAAGACTTTTTCTTTGGCCGAAATCGAAAGGAATCGTTCAGGTGGTTTTGGTTTCGTTTCGGCCGAGGGGAGACATGCTTTCGCGTGATAGTCGTCGCTGTGCGTGATAGCACGCGTAGTAATAAGCGCGTAAAAGGGTGCGTAAAAGCAGCGTAAATCCCTCTGTACAGGCTCTGTTACGTGGTATCCTACAATTTTGCGCGTAGCCTACGTGCTTTTCATACCATTCGCTCGCAATTTTTCCCGAATGTGTGCGATTCCTTGCGTGAATTTCTACCATAAAAGTTCGCATGTTTAAAATTGTGTGAGACCACGTACAAAAGTGGACAAATACATTTAGTGAGTAATAGCTGAGGTTCTCCGACTTTCGCCTGTTTGTGGGTTGGTTTACGCTGCTTTCAGCGTAAATCCCATGATTTCGAGGCGCCATTAACCGTAACAGGCGAAATAGTCGGGTCACAAGCTCTGACAGTGCATGTCTAGTTCGGTTTCGGCTGTCTGAGTTGACTACCAGAGGCGCTCGCGTCCAGACTTCTGGCCGCCTGCGCCTGTCTTTTGGCCCACGACGCAGTGTGGCGCGCATTCCTCTCCCCGGAGGAATTCCCCTCCGCTCCGCCCGGCTCAACATTTCAGAAAACGGTGATAAAAATCTCATCACATTACTCCAGCGAGGCGGCACTGTTGTTCCCGCCGGCTTGGCAGGCCCAGGCGGCCGACCCTTGCCAGACGAGGAAAGGGGTCCAAGCAGCTAATTTAAATATGAGACCCGCCGTTCGGAGAGGCCGCCGCGCCACAAGGACGCGGCGCGCGGCCAGAGAAGAAGTTATGGTGCAGGCCGCCCAAGTACGAGAAGTACGAGGCCCCCCGTGAAGGATACCTTTTTGCAGCGGATTCATGGAGCGGGCGATCCCGACTGGGGGCCACGAGACGGCCGGCTTGGAACCCCATCATCTCTGCGGCCCGGCAAGGGGACGCACAGTTGGCCAGAAGACCGGCGCAGACGGCCAAAACCCTAAACGCGTCGGAGCTCCAGAGTCGCTAAACATGACTCGAACCGACTGTGACCCAACAAATGGATTCCTCGTTCGGACAGGCATCCCTTGCTGGGGTCACACGTTCGGTTCGAGTCCCATTTCGCGATTCTGGAGCTCAAAACGCGTCTACGTTTTTGGCCGCCTGCGCCGATCCTCGAGCCCACTGTGGCAGGCGAGGGGTTGCCCACTCCGGGAATCATGTGTTCACTCAACCTGGAAATCATTCGTAATTTTTTCGAAATTTTATTGAAAATTCTTATGATTTCAATGGTATGTCGTCGTAATCTTCCAATAGTGTCCCATAACACTAAGAAACAAAAGGATTTCTTCAAATATCCTCACTTTTTCTATGGGATTTGTTCAGGAATCGTGGGAATCCAATCCGGAATCATGTGTACACCTAAATATGAAGTGGGTAACCCCTCGGTGGCAGGCCTGGACGGGGGCGGCGGGGCAGCAGAGTGACTGCGCACAGCTTGGCCGTCGATCCATCTCCCTCGCACCTATGCGGGACGTCCCAGCCAGAGGGGCGCTCCATCAGCCCCGCCACCCTCGCCTCGCTTGTCGAAGAGACTTGTCGTTCTAAAGCGACAAGGTGTGCTGTGCAGGAAAGGCGCAGCCCCTCAGCGCGCTCGTATCGTATATTCACCTGTTTCCAAAAGTCGTAAGTTTCAGAGTAAGCGAGGGAAACAAAATCTTAGCCAAGAACACCTGCGGTTGTTCAGAGTTGTTGCACTTTGACATCATCAGCCACGTGAGCCAATCAAAGTTTCAACAAGGGGAAAATACACTGCGAAATACTAAGGCGTAGCAGAGTAGCATATCGCCTTTTGAGAAGCGTACAGATTCCTGGAAGCGTACATGTTTCCTTCAAAAAGAGCGCTTGAATGAAGCGTATAACTTCTCTGTAGTTGTTCCAGTGGAGTGTGGTACAGCTTCCATAGTCCAGTAATCTGAGCAGTGTGCCATGTTGTAGGAAAAAATAAAAAATGAGGAAACGGAAGGCACACCCATGCCATACCTCTATCGTCGATTGACTCCGTCGCGCCGAATCAGACAGCTTTTCGGATCATACCTGAAACCAAAAAAGGATCATAGCGTTAGGGGTGTGTAAATAGTTTGGTACCGAATCGAATCAGGCAAGATTCGATTCGATTCGGAGACGAATTCACTGAGTTTGATCTCGAATAATTCGAAATTTCGAATTGTTGGTGGCTCATCTTCGAAGTAAGGTGCACAGATAGGGGAAAATGTATAAAACGACGGAAAAGTTTCAACCGGCATCGAATCGTATGGTGCGATTCGATTTCGATTCGGCAACTTTTCCTGATTCAATTCGGATTTGATTCGAAAAAAATAATTAAAATTCGATTTGGATTAGATTTGAAACAAAAATCCTTGATTCGCACACCCATACATAGCGTTAGGTTTGAATTAATATTTGTCACACAAAAAAGCGGCTTCACCAAAAAAAACCAAAAAAAAAAAAACAAGGAACGTTCATGGAAGCATATGATACTCGTCTGGTCAGTCTTATGTAGTAGTTGTGGCAGTACAGTCAAACTCCACATTTTGTCCACCGACCCGGGAGGAGCCAGGGACAGAATGAAAACAGCGTGGGTCAAGCGCCGGCGGCCGCTGCCTGGCCCCGCCGGCCCGGGACCGGCCCTCCTTGGGATTAGAGCGGACTGTAATCCGCTGGCCCCAATTCATTTTGAAAACACAATTTGCGTCCACTTTTCGAACAATCTGATCAACGGACTTTGTGGGAAACTTAAAACCAGGCAGATTGCTAAAAAAAAAAATCTTAATTCCAATTTTTGACCGAGTTACGGAAATGTCTGTTTGCTCAAGCCTTTGTACCGAATTTCCGTAACTCGGTCAAAAAATAGAATTTTGAGATATTTTTTCTTAGCACTCTGCTTGGTTTTAAGTTTCCCACAAAGTCCGTAGACTAGATTGTTAGAAAAGTGGACGCAAATTATATTTTCAAAATTGATTGGGGCCAGCGGATTAGTCCGCTCAAATCCCCTACCTAAGGAGGGTCGGTCCCAAGCCGGCGGGGCCACGCAGCGGCCGGCGGGGCCCACCGTGAGCTGGAGTGGTGGGGATGACTCGGGGACAAAATGGGAACAGAAATCCGGGACAAAATGGGGAGTTTGCCTGTAGTACACGCTAAATGTATTTGTAACATTTTGTGCGAAAAATTTGCACAAAGTTAAACCTACGCAAAATTCGCACGATTTTGTGCGCATTTGCGCACAATTTGGCTCAAAATTGTGCGCAAATGCGCATAGAATCGTGCGAATTTTGCGTAGGTTTAACTTTGTGCAAATTTTTCGCAAAAAATGTTACAAATACATTTAGCGTGTATGCTCTTATTTCAGATACCGTGTGTAAAATGGTAAATGTACTAGCAGGCGTTGTCCCATCTTAGCGCAGCGCGCCCTGCCGCACCGCCCGACCCGCCGCACCCGTTGCACTGGAGGAGGGGAGGGGGGACGTTCTGCGTGTGCTGTGGAGGGATTGCCGCTGTTCAACAGCGCCCGCGCGCGGGGCCGCTGCCGCTCGTGCTGTACGTGTGGAGAGGTCTCGATGTTCCGGGCAGACTGACTGCGCGCCACGCAGACAGCGCCACTATCCCGCCCCGGCCGCGCGCCCCATATTATCGTTAGGACAGACGCTTGGTTTCTCGACTCGAGAGTAAAAGCAAGCTGACACCTTCACGTGTCTTGTAGTTATGTTATGTAGGTATGTTTAAAGTGTGAGGGTATCATCTGCTAAAAAGTGTACGCAGAGGCAACCTGTAAATCCGACTTTCCCCGTGGGGCCCTAAAGGTTGCGGACGTTGCAGAAAAATGAGAGGGGTGGGAGTAGCAGGGTCACGCTCGGAACCACTTGTTGCTGCGTCACTCCGTGCTCGGCTCCCCGCCGCAGAGTTGTTGGCCACAAGACCAGTGAAGGCGGCCAAAACCCTGGACGCGTTTTGAGCTCCAGCCAGAGTCGCTAAACAGGACTCGAACCAAACTTGTGACCACACCAATGCACTGTTAAGAGAAGTCATTATTTTACAACTTAAATGTCTTCAAATACTGTCGTAACTTTGCAGATAATCATTTGTAAAATAACGACAGGAATTGTAAAAGTACTAAAAGTTTAATCTTTGTCCAAACTTCTTAAAATTACAGGAAAAAAGTTGTAATTTCTTAATAAAATCTCAACTTACAGAAAAACACTCGTTATTTAACAAATAATTCAATTTTTTAATGAGGTAACCTGTCTTTTTATGAGTTGAGTTTATTTTTTTAGAATTATTGTCCGTTAAATATCTGTACCACAAAGTGCTCGTAAATTTACAAGAAAATTGTAAAATAACAAGTGGCTTGTAATTTTACAAACTGCTTCTTAAATTTACAAGCCAATTTGTAAACTTACAAGGCAAATCGTAAAAGCAAGTTTGAAAATATGGATTTTTGTTTGTTTTACCTTAGTATAAAAGAAAGCTAAAAATCCCCAGGTCGTAAGAAATTTGATAACTCAATTTGTTGTTTTTTTTTTAGGAGTATTTTGTAGATATTCGAAAAAAAGATTGATGAAGTGATTGTAATTGAAAATTTACAATGAGATTGTGGTACAAATAATGAAGCAGATGATACATCAAAATTTTCGAGAAAAAAAAATTCTAACAGTGTGGATCGCTCTCTGAACGGGGCATATACCAGTTAGGTCACATGGTCGGTTCCAGTTCAATTAAGCGACTCTGGCGCCAAAAACGCGACCAGAGTTTTGGTCGCCTGCGCCGTTCTTTTGGCCCACTGTGCGCCGTAGAGGAGAGGGGAGAGAAAACCAACACACAGAGAAACAGCAGATGACAACGAGTCCCTGCAATAGTTTCGGGTGGCCATGGAGTGGAAAAGTCCGACCTGAGGCGAGATGGGCGATAGAGGAGTTTCCAGAAAGGAACACACAGCCGAGGAAAAACAAACGCCCCATCGAGGCCGACCAATGACTTAATGTCCCGATGTTTTGTTTGGCCAGTCACTCATTTTGCCCCGCGCGCGTTTCCACCGACTTGAGACAACAAAGCGACGGGAAGAAAGGACGAGCAAGAGGAAATAATACGGCTTTTGTCCATCGCCATCCCCCCGCAGTTCTGCCCGCTACTCGATCGGGAAACCACCACATTGTTCCACGTGGCGATTCGTCGGACTCCCTCATAAAAGTTGGCCGGGGTCAAGGGCTTTCCGCTTGCTCCCTTTCGACCAATTATATATTTTTCTACGCTGCGCGGTGGGCCAAGACCGGCGCAGGTTGCCAAAGCTCTAGACGCGTTATGAGCTCACTCGCTAAAGGGGACTCGGACCAAACGTGTGACCCCACCAATCGATTTCTGGTTTCGAGAGGAATCCATTGGTAGGGTCACACGCCGGTCTTCTGGCCAACTGTGCCTCGTCGGCCTCGTTTCATCCAACTTTCCACTCGGGACGTCGCACTTTCGCAAGGAAGACGAGCGGCGTTTTCGACTCTCGACCGTCCTTAAATTTGTAAAACCATCACGGCGTGAATGTCAAGTTGTCACTTGTGGCCGAGTGGGGCGGGCCGGCCGGCCGGGCTGGGGTCGGCAGCCCTTTGCTGTGGTTTTCGCCGAGCGCCACACTTCGCAAGGACACACCTTCCCCCCTCGCAACGCTTCGCCGCCTCGTCTCCCTGGCCCAGGTGCGCAGGCAGCGCCGCCCGGCCAAGGTGGCCGGCTTTAGGTAAATTAGAAACAAGATTCCCTCGACACTGCTCCTTCTTCTCGACTGAGGAGGACTGCGAGCCAAGGAATCACGCTGATATTCATAAACCAGCACTACGGACTAACACTTGCAAAATGCATGGCACTGGTAGAAAAAAAGACATATGGGAAAAGTGCGCTCGCTTAAAACTTACGAAGTATTTTCTTTGTAAGCTTATGTAGGCTCAAAATACTTTGTTATAACAAGCTGCTTTTCTTTCTAAGGCCTAAAATAGTTTGTAAGGGTTTCTCAGTGCAGAACATGTCTGGTCAATTATTTATCTGGCTGAACTTTCCGTAACTTGCCAACTACGGAAGTTTCGTCCATGTTCCCCGCACCAGATAACTGAAATACTTACGACGGGGACTACGGAGTGCCAGTACGGAAGGTCCTTACTTATTTTGTACCTAATTTCCGTATCCTGTCTATGCCAAACTACTAATTTTTAATTACTTTTTTTTTTACTTTTTTTTGCGCTGGATGCTTTTTTTTTGTGAATGGCAAAAAATTCTGCAAACTTTTCTTTATTAAATCAACGCGCATGGACACACACATGCCTCCGTAAAGTCACCCATACTTTCCATGACACATTCGCACTCACATCGGCCACCACTAGCAGCAGCAGTCTCAGTTGTCGCAACCACTGCCTGCCGTGCCGGCGCACAGTTGGCCAGAGGCGGTAGTTACGCTTGCGTCGGTCTTCTGGCCCACTGTACGGCGCCTGGCGGGGGGCGGCCACCACCGGGGCCACCGCCGGGTCGGGCGGAAATGAGTGAGTGGGGAGAAGAAAGACAAGGCCAGCGGCATCCGTCGCGTGTTCGGCAACCCTCGTCCTGCTCTACTCCCTTTCTTCTTGTTCTTCTTCACACTAAAGTACTATGTACATTTTTGTGCATGAGCTTCGCACAAAATTGTGCATGCGTTTCAATACGCACGAATTTTGTGCGCAACAACGCACACTTCCCAGGTAAAAATGGGTTTTATAAAGTTGCACGGAGAATTTTATAAAAATATATAAACTTTTATAAAGACTCTTATAAAAATTTATATAACTTTACATAAATATACACATGCTATTTTATACACCTTTATGAGGACTTATAAAACCCTGTATATGGTTTTATAAAGGTGGCCCTATATAGTTATATAAGACTGTTTTAATATAATTGCATATAGCCCTATAAAGAGGACATTTGAGGCAGAAATGATATAAAGACTCATTTGTATATATAAGCTTGTATAAAGCTCCCTTTATAAAACTTTATATAAAACACCGTCCAGTTGTATAAAGGCCCTTATAAAAACTTATATACAAGCCATTATAAAACTTTATAAACCTGGATAAAAAATGCTTATAAATTCATATAAAAATTTATAAAGACCTTTATAAAATCCATTTTTACCTGGGTTTCGTGCTTAGTTACGCACAAATTCGTGCATTTAAAAACGCATGCACAATTTTGTGCGAATCTTATGCACAAAAAAGTACATAGTAATTTAGTGTCTTCTTCTTCTTCTTCTTCTTCTTCTTCTTCTTCTTCTTCTTCTTCTTCTTCTTCTTCTTCTTCTTCTTCTTCGCGACGGACAGCCAGCCGGCCCTGGCACGGCGTGTAGCCCTAGATTGGGATAGAACAGGAGAAGGCCTGAAATGCTACGCGCGCGCTTCTCATACTTGTCGATTAGCTATGCGTAAAGTTATCATAGGGGGTTCGTGAGCTCCCCTTGCGGCGGGAGAATCTTAAGTTAACATTACAAAGTCATTTTTGGTGCCGTTTAAAAATACATGAGTTTTGCTCAAGGGGTCCCCCACTTAAACAATCTTAGTACGCTCGGAGGAGACAATCCCACGATCTTGCCTCCAAAACGCCTGTAGGTAGGCAAATACCGCGACGACAAAATCATTAAAAATCCCAAACAATCTAACACAATCAAACAATCTGTGCACACCGAAATTCTGAGTGAGGGACCCCTTGGTTTTGCTTGAATAGGAAAAAAATTAATATTTTTCTCTGTTTAGAAGGTCAAAAGTCATATTTTCAGGTTGGCGGTGTTCTTCGCTGGCTACAAACGGTTTCCTTCGTAGGCTACGAAGCCGCCGTTTTCTTTGTAAGCCAAACAGCAGTTTTTTGGAAGAATTTATCTGTGAACCGAACTCTGCAAACTCAACAGTGTACTCAGTACACTCTGTTCAGCGTGTACTCACAAGCACACTCTGATCAGAGTGTACTCATCTGAGCACACTCTCATCACAGTGTACTCAGATGAGCACACTCCAACGAGAGTGTACTCAGATGAGTACACTCTCAGGAGAGTGTACTCAGATGAGTACACACCTACAGCTGCATATAATGCCAGGCGTGCTAAGGTGTGTACTCATTTGAGCACACTCTCATCAGAGTGTACTCATCTGAGTACACTCTCGTTGGAGTGTGCTCATCTGAGTACACTGTGATGAGAGTGTGCTCAGATGAGTACACTCTGATGAGAGTGTGCTTGTGAGTACACGCTGAACAGAGTGTACTGAGTACACTGTTGAGTTTGCAGAGAACGTGAGACCCCACCTATGGATTCCTCGTTCGGAGAGCAATTCATTGGTGTGGGTCACCCCCATTTAGCGACTCTAGGGCTCAAAACTCGTTTAGAGTTTTGTCCGCCTGCGCCGGCCTTCTCGCCCGCTGTGTGGTGTGGCCGCACGGCGGGCAGGGCCTGCAAGGGCGTGGTGGCGGTGTGGCCGCGCAGATGTTCACCGTCACACGACACGAAACGCTTTCAAGCACATGCCACAATGCAATCATGCATCGGAGTGGAGATAGCGCGCTTTATGGCGAGAGAACAACAACGCGCTGCCGCCGTCCCGGGTCGATATGATGAGGGCGATGACGGCCTGCTCCAGGCCGGGTCTGGGGTCTGGGGTCTGGGCACACACCATCTCGATATTGGCCAAGTTTTCGACGTGCGTCTGCAGTCCAACCGATGAGGCGGCGGGGGTGGGGTGGGCTGGCTGGGGCGGGGCAGGGCGGGGCGGGGCGGGCGTGGTGGGTCGCGTCCGGGCGCGGCGGAGACACCTCTCTAATGACACCTGCAGGGCTGCCTCCGCGTACAGTTGTGGCAAAGCCGGGTCGAAATGTCCCGCCCCGCCGCGCCCCGCCCCGCCCCACCCCGCCGCGCCAGGCCCTGCCGCGCCACGCCACGCCCCTCCACAGCGCGCTCAGCCACGCCAACCCATAGCCCAACGCAAAGCCATCGATCCGAGCGGACCAGGCCGCGCACCGAAAGGGCTCACCGATGCGTTTTCAGGTACGCAGCCCAAACACCATTTAGACCGCGCTGTGTTTGGAGCGTGTCCTCAAAAAGGGGACCAGCCAAACACAGACGGCGTGGAGCACCGCTGTGGGGCGTGTGGGGCGTGAGGAGCGTGAGAAGCGTGTGGGGCCCGACCCGCTCATTTCGTAGTCATGCAGTCCGCAGCCGGGGCTGCATCCGGGGCCTACTGCCAGCCCACCAGGGGATCAGGGCACTGTGGTCCAGAAGACCGGCCGAAATTCTGTAAGTGCTTTGAGCTTCCAGAGTCGCTAAGTGAGACTGGAACCGAACTCCTGACCCCACTAATGGATTCCTCATTCGGAGAAAACTCCATTCGGTGAGGTGGGGTGCCAAGTTCGGTTCGAGTCCAATCCAGCGACTCTGGAGCAAAAAAACGCGTCCGGGACTTTGACCGCCTTCAACGCGTCTTCCGGCCCACTGTGCGTGTTCTTGCCTGCCCACCAGGGTACTAGGGGCCACAAACCCACGCGAGCCGGAAGTGCTCATGAGAAGGCCGGAGGAAAAGGTAGGGTGAGGGGGAGGGGTTGGGATGTTCACGGTAGCAGTGCCATCCGAATGAGAGGCGGATCATCAATCCCTGCCTGAAGGTCCTTCCGGTTCGGACGCCGTCACCGCGCCTGCCAAGTCATACTCGGCTTTCAGCACACTGTAAACGTTTCTGTACTTCTGTACGGAAAATGTACATAAGAATATCGTACGGAAGTACGGACGAAAGAACGGAACGTCCGTACCTGTTCCACAAAGCTCATGTAATCGGGTACGGAAAAAAGGACGGAAAGTTCCGCACTTGGCAAGTACGGACGGTCCAGGCAAATTGTTGAACAGGCATGTTCCGTACTTTTTCCGTACTTTTTTCTACAAGTGTACGCGGGGCGGTGCACAGTGGGCCATTAGACCGGTGGAGGTGGTCGAAATCCCGGACTGGTGCTGAGATTCAGAGTCGCTAAATGGGACTCGAACCGAACGCGCAATCCCGTTAATGGATTGCCGAGGGGGTAACAACTGGTAAATTTCGTGTCAGCCGGATTACGGATTACCCCGGATTACCCCGGAGTACCCCCAAATTACCTCCGGATTACAACAAAAAAATCCCTGGATTACCTTTGGATTTGGCAGCATTACCCCGGATTACCTCAAAATTTTCCCGGATTACCCCGGATTACCTCAAAATTTCGGGTCATCCGGATTACGGATTACCAATTTGCTGTCAGCCGGATTCCCGAAGTCGTTACCCCCTCGTGGATTGCTCTCCGAACGAAGAATCCATTGGTGGAGTCCAATTTACAGGAACCCAGGAGCTCAACACGCGTCTAGAGTTTCGGCCGCCTGCGCTAGGGCTTTTTGTCATATAGAGTTTTGGGACCATCAGTTGCTTTTTGAAAGGCCTTGGCTCAAAACGAAGCTGTGCCAAGTTTGAGCTCGATCCGATAACGCCCTACGGAGGCGCGTCGAGCCTAAAGTTTTTGGTACAAGCGGCGATTTTGCGCACACCGTCACACTAAAGCGCACCCTGTTTACGCCTGGCGCGGTGCATACCATCGGGAACCGTGCAGGTACGTTCACAAGGGTCCATGGTAAGCGTTTATCAACTCGGCAGATCGACCGCGACCATCGCGCCGAAGGGTAGGTGAAGCAAAGTCGAATTTTCAGTCGCCCTACCGTACGGCCAAACGGCTAGAGGCAGCAGCTTCTTATTTCACGTGTTTCGACTGGACCGGACCAGAAACCGATTTAATAACTAGCGGTCGCAGTAGCGCACCGCGTCTCTCGAAAACGCGACGCGAATGTCACGACGCGCCAACGTGTGCTGCACGGTAAGAGTCTTACAGTGACATTTCAGCTATGTTACGAGGGAAATGGAGCAAACATAATACGAAGGTGTTCCTCTCCATAATAGGAATCTTTTTGGGATTCTCACTGTAACATACAGAGAAAAACCTTCACAACACGAAGGAAAAGCACGTTCGTATTATGAAGGAGGAAAATGGCACCCTCATAATACAAATGTACTTTTTCTTCGTATTATGAAGGTTTTTCTTTGTATGTTACAGTGAAAATCCTATTAGTTTCGGGGTAGTGCGCTTCTTCTGGGTCCTGTGCCCAAACGAAAGCAGATATCGATGTTTTTTTTTATGAGATGAGAAAGGGTCATTACCTACTTAACGCACACATTTCGAAAAGTTTTCTTCCGTTGGATTTGTTCCCCTAGCATTCGGAATACCCAAAATGTAACTTCCGTGACTGTCCATAAATAACATACTCGAACTTTACGTCTCGGGTGTGGTGGGGTAGTATGAAAATCCTACCAACTGTCGACATTGATTTGAAACGTGATATGTCTCGAGTTAATTTCAACCGAAGAACAAAACCTAAGACAATTTTGATAGGTTCTTTTGCTGCAACGAAAAATGTCCACCGTGCATTCAATTTATTGCCACAAATTACGAACTCCTCGAGCTCAACTTTTAACTTTTATTGATGTAAGCCATCAAAAAGGAGTCCCTTGGCTAGAATTGCGTGGGACGCCGAAGTCCAAGATGCTCTACAGGGTCGTGAGGTGGGTGGGGAGCATTAAAAATGGTGCGTATCAACAATTACGACTAACTTCCGTGGCAACCCTTTACCTAATGTTAAAGCAGCACTAGGTCAAAAAAAAAAAATTCCGCAGAAAAGTCGGGTTTGGAATACCATTTGACTATAAAACGACTAACAAGCTGCAGCCAGCTCGAGTCAGCGGTTATGGTCGATTTTCTTACTCTGTAACTTCCGTGAAAACGTAATTTCCGTGATCAAAGTTAAAGCACCCGCTAAAACGCATGCGCATACATGAGGGCTTATGTTTTTAGGAAGGTAGTACAAAGTCTTGACCATAAATACCATTGTCATACTTCAAGTATCATCCCGGACCCCAAAAAGCAGAAAACTTGATTCTATTGTCTCGTACTTTGTAAAAATCAGAAACATCAAAACTACCCCGAAACGTGAGAGTCGCTCTCCTATTTTCCCTTGCAAGCGACCATGCACACGAATTCTTTTTCTTGTTCGGCAGTAGCTCGTCTGGTGCAATTCGGTGCCGCATTCGCTGAGGTGGCCGGCAGCCCCGCCCGTTTCCGTGGTTGTTATTCGGTTGTTATGCAGTTCCGCAACAGCACTGCAGCGACTCGAGGGCCTGCCTGCCCGACGGACACTGTTCACTATCGGAAGCAGCCCGCAGAGGGGCGCGCGCACTGCGGCCCGGCTGCTGGAACTCCCTCAAAGTTCCACCCAGGACGGGGAATTAAACCACCCTGTTTTAAGATGAATTTCATCCCCCGGGAGTCCCCAGCGGGAACGGATCATATAAGCCCTCCCCCCGACCCCATCCTTGCGGCAGTAGTACCGCCAGTTCAGTGGGGCACCGCGGTGGTGGCGGGGCCTTGGGCGGGGCGGTCTGATTCCCTGATTGCCGCCACACAGTGGGCCAGATGACCGGCGCAGGCGGCCGAAACTCTAGACGCGTTTTGAGCTCCAGAGTCGCTAAAACGAGCCCACCGTCACCGCGTGATCCCATCAATCGATTCCTGGTTTAGAGAGCAATCTATTGGTGGGGGGTCACACGTTCCGGTCGAGTCCCATTCAGCTACCGTCAACGGGGGTAACTTGGGACACTTTTTCACGTGTTTTTAACACTCAAGGCAAGATTTTTGACCGAGGCCAATGGGTCCTAACTATGTTCAAGTTTGACCCTTTCCTCATTATTTCATGCTTGTCTGGTCTATTTGCCTTGAGTATATCGTTTACAATCTGCTCCGAAATAGTGTCCCAAGTTACCCCATGACCGGGGGTAACTTGGGACAGTAGGGGAGAAACTTCATCCCCATGAATCTATTGAGATTATTTAATCATGAAACTTGTGTTGACAATGTCTTGACCAAGAATCCAGGCCTTGGAGTCGTTATGGGATGAAGATTGGGACCACAAATGGGACTCTCTTTTCTTCCGCTATATCCTAGGCAGGTATTTGTTGAAAAGTGAAAAACATGGCTTAGCGGAAGCAAAAACTGCAAACCAAGGCATCTCTTTACATCACCAGCGTAACATTTCAAGGTCAGGTTATGTCATAAACCGGGACAGGCGATTCCTAGGAGGCCAAGAGTGCAGGGAACATGATGGAATGACTGTCCCAAGTTACCCCGTGCATTTACGATATTTTATAAATCGAAGTCTGGGCCCAAGATGGCAAGACTGAAGTCAGCACCATTTCGCGTCCTTCCTTATCAATGTATGATGTAACAACCCAGAGATGCTATTCGGCCATATCTGCATTTCACTCCTCGTACTAGGGTCAACTTTGCAGTGTTTGACATAAATTGTCAAAACCTTATTTCCTTGTTTGCCGATTTCTGCATACTTACTGTGATGATACGCATCTTCTCTTCCTTTCCGCGCGCGCCTTGTTGCCTCCTAAACAAAACCCCGTCGCGGGTTTGAAGCTACGAGTCCCCGCCGCGAGATGGCAGCACCAACAAGGCCGATAGGGAAGACTGTTCCAAGTTACCCCCGGTGTCCCAAGTTACCCCCGTTGACGGTACTCTGGGGCGCATAAACGCGGAGACCTTTGGCCGCCCGCCCCGGTCCTCTGGCCCACTGTGCGCTAACAGGCGCTGGACGACCGCCAAAACGAAACTGAACAAACCTGGACAAAGCTGCGCGGTGGACCTGGCCGAGAGAGAGATAGAGAGAGAGAGAGAGAGAGAGAGAGAGAGAGAGAGAGAGAGAGAGAGAGAGAGAGAGAGAGAGACAGAGAGAAACAGAGATAGAAACAGGGAGAGGGAGAGAGGGACGTCGCCGATATCAATGTTTACCAGCGAAGGCGGCGGCGGCGCGGCGTTGACACAGGCGGCGTCCTTACCGGTGCTTCCCCGCGGCCAGCGACAGCTCCTCTCTCAGACTCGTACTGATTTTTAGGCACGAAGTAGCCTTATAGCCTCACCGGGGTTGGGTTTTTTTTTTTTTTTTTTTTTTTTTAAATTTTTATTTCCAGTCTGGTCCCTTATGCAAATCCGAAATTCTCTATACGATTCTGATGAGACTTGGCAGAGTGGTAGAACTTTGGACCCTGATTTCAGTGGTGAAATCTGGTTGAAAAGTGCAGGGCCAATTTTGAGAAATTTTGAGTTGAAATCGCCGTTTCCATGGCAAAACTCGACTCGTCAGCGAAAAACAGAGGGAGAGGGGGGAGCCGAGCCACCGGAAATGGACTCCGACCAATGGCAGCGCTCCTTTCCGCCTCTGTACAGCTTACACCAAAAACGCTCGCTCCCCTGAAAAAGCGCGTTCGAATCGAAATTGTCTTTTACTGCAGCTAGAAGAGCTCCAACAATAGCATAGACGTTGTTTTCGAGCGTGGCCATTTGGATCGGCCGGTCGGTCGGTGATTGTTGGCCAGAGTGTCCCACGCGCCTGCGCGCAGGCCCTGTTGTTTTCGGAAATGCCAACCCCAAACGTTCAATACTCTTGGAATCGGAGTGAAATAAGTCATCATACTGCGTGTCTTCGCACATGCATTTGTAAATAAACTTTCCCTAGTGTAGTTGAGTGTGACTATAAGTCCCTTTCCGAAAACAATGGGCGTGTGGCTACTCCTTGTAACGAGGTTTGATGGTACTTCTGAATCTAAGACGAAACGATCTAGACACGGCGGCTGTGAACTTTCCTAACCTCAAATCATTTAAAACTGGGTGAAATGAATTATTTTACTGCACGTTTCTGTGAATAACCTGACCTTCAGGTAGCATAGAACTGTAATAAATGTCTATTTTCGACACGAATTAATAGGCAGCTGGCCCTCTACGTAAGTTTTAGTGTTATTGACACTGGTACACTGTACCACACATGAACTAAACTCCACTTAACGCAGTTCTAGCCTCAAGAATTTTTGTTAAACCAGAACGTAAATGAAATTAACTTCGTGACTACCAGGATTTCGTGAAATCGTATTTTTTTTTGTTTAATAACGTATTGACGTTTGTGCACATTAATGAGCTCATTAACAGCATTAACATTATAATCAATTTTGTCTTGATAAATATGTCAAACTTTTTAGATAGAATAGATAGAATAATCCTATCTGTCTGTGCAGATCCAAGACAATCCTAACTGTCAGTGCAGGCCCAAGGACAATCCTTGCTACCTGTGTCGATGCAGAACTATCCTGACTGCAGATGACGTGAAAATCGGCCTTTTCTTGAAGTCCGTGACGCTCACAACACACTACATAAAAGTACTTGACGAAGAGCTTGTTAGAAAGTTTCATCCTTATTTAATAATGTGGACATTATATTTCAGGAATATCGCGATTCACTATTTTGCTGTGGACAGATTTCATAACCAGTTTTAGCCACCTCTGCAGTTAGGATTGTTTCGGATCTGTCCTAGCAGTTAGGATTGTTTTGGATCTGCCCTGGCAGTTAGGATTGTGTTGGATCTGCACTGACAGTTAGGATTGTTCTATTAGGAGGCGTCGAACGGCGTTACAGTTAGGGCATGTGTCCAACTTTTAACGCGTTGATGTTAACGTTAATTAACGATCACCGCGTCACCGGTAACGCCGTTACCCGTTAAAGTAACGTTAACAACCCTGCCACGGCTCGCTCTCTCCTATTAGTGTTTACTGGCGAGTCGAAGCCGCCACGGGCCGGCCCGCGCGGGCCCGAGTATTTTCACTTACCTCTGGCACGCACGCACGCACGCACGCACGCACGCGCACACGCACGCACACACGCACGCACACACGCACGTGAAAACGACTGCCGCTGGAACTTCAACTTTAATGCGATGGCGCGCACAGTGGGGCAGAAGACCGTTGAGGCGGCCAAAATTCTCGACGCGTTTTGAGCTCCAGAGTCGCTAAATGGGACTCGAATCGAACGTGTGACCGCACCAATGGATCGCTCTCCAAACGAGTAATCCGTTGGTGGGGTCACACGTTCGATTCGAGGCCCTTTTACCGACTCTGGAGCATAAAACGCGTCGACAATTTTGGCCGGTCCAACGGTCTTCTGACCCATTGTGGCGCGGGGCGGCTGGGCCTTCCCTCTTCGGCGCGAGTGGGTCCAGTCCGGCACGGTCCGGCGGGTCAGAGAGGGGCGAGGGCAGAGAAGTATTAGATGAATTGAATTTAAATAGGGATCGGGACTCTCCGGGCCAAGCGGTAATGGAACAAGCTAGGGCCTGCCTTTCCGTCGAACCGAGTTGCCAGCTTCACTTTGCTGCGCCGGCAACTCGGTTCGGCAGGGGTTGGGCCCAGCTTGGCTTGCCGGCGGCCTCTCCTTCATCAGACCTCGCTTCGCCCCATGAGAGGCCACCCCTCGGGCCTTCGGCCTTTCAGCACAAATTACCCCATGAAGGAAAAACGCAAAGTTATCTATGTAACATCGTGACCGCGGCCCGCCCTTCTATTGACAGTGTGCTTAAGTACTTATTTTCCACTTCAACTGTCTTGAGAATATGCCCATTCAATATGTCTCGTCACCCTGATTTCAAAAATACCCCTTTTTGCCTTGCTACTACCATTCATTGCAATGCAACCCCAGCAGGAGCGCAAAACAAGTCCGTTGCTCCGATCCCTACAAGTCATGAAGGCCGGCTCCTGGACCCCCCTTCCGACCCACCTTTGTGAAGGTCTTGCCGAGACCTATCGGAAACTGAAGTAAAAAATTTTGACCCCCCTTTTCCAAGATCCTGATGAGGCCAACTGATAAAGTTGTTTTCCGGGACACCTTTTCCGACCCCTCGCCGTTAAGCTCTTGCCGAGACCAATCAAAAATTGCAATAAAAAATTTAGTTTGTCAGCCCTTTTTTTTTTTAAGATCCTGATGTGGCCAACTTATGAAAGCAGCCGATTTTGTCTGGACCACGTCCATTCAACTTATCTCGCCGCCCCGATTCCAAAAATACCCCCTGCATGCCTTGCTAGCGCCACTAATGGCGGAAGTCCCCCTCCCGCTCATGTAAACCATAATAATGCAACTGCAGCAGCCCTTCTGCGGCTCGGACACGATTATTGCACCACCGGATTGTTTGTTTGTACTCCTGAAGTACGCTCCAAATCTGGTTACTCCAGCTCAACTCCTTCCTTGTACACAGACGACGACAACATCAACACACAGACACAATGCAAAATGTATATGCCCTCCCCCTATTACTAGGGGTACGCGCCGTTTAGTTTGGGCGCGTAGTAGGCGAGCGATGCGACTGAGCACAATCTTATGAAAGCACTTGGGCACTCAAAAATATTACACGCATTGTAAAAGACTGGGATTGTTCCTGAATAGTGCCTCACTCGTTGCCTCCTAGATGACAGCTTTCGAATTTGTCTGGATTGTTTGTCTCATGGTACGTGCGGGAGAGCGCCCCCCCCCCCTCAGTTTGGGGAAGTACTACGGTCGTTCAACAACTCGAGTACGTATGAAATTTTGGTTCTAAATGGGCCCAAATGGTGTAAAGTGTAGGTCTGGGGTGGAATTTGCAGTCGTTTTTGTGATCAGTACACTAATAACCGCAGGAAACAATGTACAACTTAATATGAAATTTCGGTCCGAAATTGGCCAATATTGGATGAAAAAAAGGTCTGGGGTGAGATTGGAAGTCATTTTCGTGATCAGCACTTCAAAAACTGCAGGAAACAATGTAAAACTCGAATATAAAATTTTGGTCTAAAATTGGCCAATATTGGGTGAAGAAAAGGTCTGGGGTGAGATTGGAAGTCAATTTCGTGATCAGCACACCAAAAACTGCAGGAAACAATGTAAAACTCGAATATAAAATTTTTGTCCAAAATTGGCCAATATTGGGTGAAGAAAAGGTCTGGGGTGAGATTGGAAGTCAATTTCGTGATCAGCACACCAAAAACTGCAGGAAACAATGTAAAACTCGAATATAAAATTTTTGTCCAAAATTGGCCAATATTGGGTGAAGAAAAGGTCTGGGGTGAGATTGGAAGTCAATTTCGTGATCAGCACACCAAACACTGCAGGAAACAATGTAAAACTCGAATATAAAATTTTTGTCCAAAATGAGCCAATTTTAGGTGCAGGTGCAGTACTTATATAGACCTGGGGTTAAATCGTATGTTAATGAGCTGCTCTGGGCCACCAACCCCAACACTGTTACTCAGTCGAGGAACACAAATGCTTGAGTCACCGTTCGATATCTTTTCTTGATGAAACTTGTGAATACGCAATGTTATTGGTAATACCTGAGAGCGTTCTATCTTCCTTTTATTTTTAACTAGTGGTCTATTTAATAATATTGATTACATTGTTTTATCATAGTTAAAATAAAGAGGAACAGTTAGGCAGGCTGTTTGGTACCAGTTTACGAGAAGACCTTTAGTCAGATCCAATGAATCGTCTCATCGAATCCAATGTCAAAGCCACATGTTGCTGAACAAAAGTTGATCTTATTCGTAAATGAGTCTTAATGTGATACTTTATCTTGAAGTGAAGATACAGCTCAGCATAAATATTGATCTCATTTTCTGTGTTAATTGGAAGGGCAGCCAGTTTAAACAAACCACCAACACTGAGTATCAGTCGTAGACAATGTATGACACAGTTGAAGGAATCGTCTCGTTAAATCCAATGATCTATTCACTCATCGCTCAAAACCTAGATCACTTCACTGAATATGATGTCTATGGCAAAACCAGCTATGGCAAGGCAAAACCACTCACAACCATATAATTTAAAAAAATAAAGGTTCCATTTAGCAAAGATTAATGTCTGGTTTCAAAAGAATATATTTATGTCTTTCCTAATTTTATTAAATAAGTAAACAACTAAAAAATGAATCTTCTGAGAAAAATAAGCAAGTACAGACTCACTAAGTATGAAAGGCAAACAATCATTGATCTTGCAATTCTCAAAAACACTGCACTGACCTGGGTAAGATTCCCCTCTGGCGGAGGAAGGGGAGGGGGACAAAACGCGTAATCATTTTCAATTTCATTTTCCTTATTTCACTGCGTTGACACTCCGGAGGTGTTTCAATCATTCTATAATGTTGAAAAACTATCACCGAACTCAGTTTTTAACCCTTCTGCTCTTTATTTTGTTTAATATGCCTCAGTCCCGTATTTGAGAGCCGCGGCCGCAGGTATGAAAAATTGGTAACTGCTGCCAACCTAACAACGCTAATAACCTAATTCAAAAAGATGTTTTTAATATTTCAAACGATACTAATTGTTTATCTGAGATAAACTCCCCCTGTGGGAGATTTGGGCGATGTTTTGTGCAAAGTTTGGAAACTATGTGTGTTGCAGTTGCTGAGAAACATGAGTGCGTACATACAGAGAGACAGACACACGACCAGTCGCTTTTTGGTGCCCCCAAACACGGCATGGGCTCGCTATCGCTCGCCAATTATTTTTTTTTTTAAAGAAGGGTGGGCCAAAAAGGTATGGCCTTCACCTGACCAAGGTCACCTCAAGGACACCCCCTGCAGGCGCCTTGGAGCGCTCCTCCACCCTCCAACCCGAATGACCCTCGTCCTTTCGAGTCAACGGCAAATCTTAAACCCAAAAGACGCTCTGTTTAGATTTAAGCGAAAGAAAGCACTTTCATTTTAAATCAAAATAATTTTACCGTCTCAGACAAATAACGATGTTATGTCTTTGCCGGAATATCTTTCTTACATATTTCTTTTACAGTTTAGCGCTAACCAATGTCTGTGCCAAATCGGCAGATAGCAGCAGTATGGTATTCAGGAGTTGTTATCTGCTGAAAGGTCCTATGGAGTGAGGTTGGTGCAAGTTTGTTGGGACTCAATATATTCCTCCCAGTGCGTTCTCGGCCATGAACGCAGCCCCCACCCCACCGTCGAAGAGGCACGCCAGGCATCGATGAAGCACTGCGACCTGCCAGAGGACTGCGCCTGCGCTACCGTACGCTGGAAGTGGTTGTTGAATCCGGGACCCTGAAGCTGTCTGCTCGGGCTGCCTGCTCGGGCTGCCTGCTCGGGCTGTCTGCTCGGGCTGCCTGCTCGGGCTGCCTGCTCGGCTCGGGCTGCCTGCCGGACGATTGGACGCAGCCCCTTTGCGTACTGTGGCCAATAGCGCACCAGAGGCAGCAGAGAACACGGACCGGCGAACCTGACGTTTGATCCCGCTCCTCAACTTGCCGTCCGTGCGCCCAGGTCGAGCAGGGCTCATTCCACGCAGCAAGGGCTCCTATCGTCTCTCTCGCAGCGCTACGGAACGCCCCGCGAGTGCGAGGATGACAAACCGACTGTCCGGAACCAGCCCCCTGACAGGACCGTGCCTTCCAATTACGCACTAACTCTCTCCCTTTCTCTCTCTCTCTCTCTCTCTCTCTCTCTCTCTCTCTCTCTCTCTCTCTCTCTCTCTCTCTCTCTCTCTCTCTCTCTGTCCCTCTCTCTGTCTCTGTCTCTCTCTCTCTGTCTCTCTGTCTCTCTCTCTCTCTCTCTCTCTCTCTCTCTCTCTCTCTCTCTCTCTCTCTCTCTCTCTCTCTCTCTCTCTCTCTCTCCACGTGCTCCAGCAAGCGGGGAAGCGCGATCGCCCCGGTGATGCATTCTCTGTCTGTCTCGCTCTCTCCGGGTACAATCTCACTTCTCCGCGCCAGCCAACCCCGTCCCCGTCGGCGCTTATAGTCACTCATCTCGAGTGACTGTGCACGGACGATTTTACATGTAATTAGGTTCTTATATCCCTCACCCCTCCCTCCCAGTCGGATTGGAAGCCTCCCCTACAGCCTGGCCACGTCGCACAGTGAACCAGCGGTCAAAATCCCGGACGCGTTTGGAGCTGCAGAGCCACTAAGTGGTACTCGAACCAAGCGTGTTACCGCACCGATGGATTGCTCTCCGAACCAGGAATCCATCGGGGGAGTCACACAGTTTGGTTCGAGTCTTGTTTAGCGACTCGGGAGCTAAAAACGCGACTTCAATTTTGGCCACCCGCGCCCACTGTGCGTCGCCCTGGCCCTTCCTGGCTCGGCCCCGACGCACCAGGAGGAAGAAGTAACCAACAAAGCGGAGGAAAGAGAATCGAGTTAGAGCGGCGCTGGCCGAATAAACGACAAACAATATTTTCAGCGGAGTGGCCCGGCCGCCTCCTGGCTGCCGGGCGGGCTGGGCTGGCTGGCTGTTGGCTGTCCCGCCTGTGCTGCAGGCCGCACGGCTTACGGCTCAGCCCCGCTCGGCTCGGCCCACTTGGCCGCGACGCACGTCGCCGTCCTTTATGGAAGCACTCTGCAGCCGCGGTGCATCGCATTGAAAACACTTTTTTGCTGCACAGCACGGATCAGTCCGAATATCGCCGCGTCCTAATACAATAATCCTAACTGTCAGTGCTGATCCAAGACAACCCTAACTGTCAGTGCAGGCCCAAGACAATCCTAACTGTCAGCGTCGATACAGAAATCCTAACCGCAAATGACGTGATTATCGGTCTTTCCTTGAAGTCCGTGACGCTCCCACACTACAAAAAACTTCTTGCCAAAGAGCTTGTTAGAAAGTATCATACTTATGTAAAAGCGTAGACAATATATTTCAGGGATGTCGCGATTCACTGATTTGGAGCGAAGAGAGTTCATTACCAGGTAGCCACCTCTGCAGTTCGGATTTAGGCGTCGATATTATCTTTGTTGGGGTGCCTGAAACACACGGGATGAGCTGAAGCGTGTGCGGCGATAAGCGCACCAACAGTTGAAAATGCCCTATCCTAATGCATGGGAAGGCATTACACTTCACGTGCGATGAAAAAGCATCGCAGCAATTGGCGCGATGAAAACGGCTTCAAATGCATTGCACTAATTGACGCTATATTCATAGCCTTAGGGTTCTCACCGCCCTCTCCAGCTGTTAAGTCTGTACGCTGCCGCTGTCTGAAATATGAGAAAGCTGTCCGGCCGCGCGCTAGGAGTGTATGAGAAACTCTGGTGCGCTTGCCGGCGCTCACGCTTCTCCCTTAGCTTTAGGCCTCTATTCCTGCGCGGTCGCGATAGCGCCCTGCGAATGGAGATGATAACGATGGATCAAGCCGGCACTGGCACGCACGCGCGCGCACACAGACACACACCAACACACAGACACACCAACACACAGACACACAGGAACACACACACCAACACACAGGAACACACACACCAACACACTCCAACACACAGGAACACACACACCAGGCAACACGTCAGGCGGCCGGCGACCTCGCGCCGTGTATGCGAATTGGATTACGATCCCCCTCCAATCCCTTCCTGGTTCCGCTTCGTCCATTAGCCTAAAGCAGGGGTGGGGTGTGTCCAGCGCCTCCACTGCGGACAGCTAGCCTTGGGTGTCCAACCTCAACGTGACCGTCTTAGGCCTGGGCCTAAAGGGAAGGGAAAGACTTATTGCTTTTCACCACCAACTTGCAGCAACAAAGTGTTGTTCATCAACAGCGCTGTTAGGTCTCAGCGGACCCACAGCGTTCTAGGAAGCATGCACCCTCTTTAAATCCACCACGGCCACAACGCAATTCATTTGCGTCTTGTGTGAGAGTTTTTTCCCGTTGGTGTGTTTGTGTGTCTGTTTTTTTTAGGCACGAAGTAGCCTTATGGTTTTGTCTCGAAAACGAAAGTATGGCCCTTTATGGCAGCTCCGAGATTTTCTATACGATTTTGATGATGTTTCGCAAAACGCGAGAAGAAAGCACAGTGATTTCATTGATAAGATTTGGTAGAGAATTTTCTGATCAATTTTGAGAAATTCGGAATTGAAATTGTTGTTGCCATGGCAAGGCTCGACTCGTCAGTTTTTTTTTTTTGTTTTTTTTTTTGCAGGCGTGTAAATCGGGACGGACCTGTGTTGTGACGAAGTGAAGACAACCCTCGTACGGGCTCGAAAAGCAGAGGATCATTTTTTGTGACCCAAGCTTTTTCAAGTCAAGTGATGCACCACAACAGGCTGTTCCACAACACCGCGGGACCCATTACAGACTACAACCCTGCGAGTTTCAAAAAGGCGCTTTTGAAGCAGTCCAGAAACAGCGGGGGAGGTGCCTCGCACCAGACCGCAGGAAAAAGTGAGGAGAGGGCCCAGAGCAGCAGAGCACTGTCAAATCAAGTGAGGACACTTACTCCACTCGGTACACTCACGTGTGTGCCAGGCACGCACTACATGCAGTCAACCACAGGGCATAAGGCACACACTTTTTTTTTTTCTGCGTGCCTCACTCAGGCACACACTCGTTTGTTGCATTCATGCACCAGTGACAGACAGGCTTGTGGAAAAGAAGTGCGTGCCTTGTGGTTGACTCCATGGAGTGCGTCCTTGTCCGCACACACTTGGAATGGCAGAGATTGCAATCTCCACGCTTCAAGTGGGGAGCAGCTCACAGAGCCCCATAATCTTTTGGCATGGTACAAACGAGGAGAACTCCACACTTGAAGTGTGGAGACTTCAAACTCAACACTTCCAAGTGTGGAGACTGAAATTTCCACACACCTCTGCATTCCAAGTGTTGAGCTCCCCACACTTGATTTCACAGCGAGGACACGACGCGCTCGAATCCCCTCTCCCACACCGCGTCGTATTGACTCGATTCATCTTGGTAATTGGGTGCAGCACCGGGCCCTCCACACCGTCACGACCTAGCGGCGAGATGGGAAGAGAGAGAGAGAGAGAGAGAGAGAGAGAGAGAGAGAGAGAGAGAGAGAGAGAGAGAGAGAGAGATATGATATGATATGAAAGCACCGAGTCAACAGCGGCGCCGCCATACCATCGATTAGTGCGATGCGAGGGGTGGACAACTCCGATATTCCTCGTACACCGACCAAATGTTCCGAGAAATGTTCCCTAATGTTCCCAGTGTTCTAATGTTCGCGATGTTTCAAATTTTCCGAATGTTCCTTGATGTTCTTCGATGTTCCTGGTGTTGTGTGATGTTCCCATGTTCCGACATTTCCGATGTTCTTAAGTGTTCCTTTATGTTCCCGATGTTACTTAATGTTCCCAGTGTTCCGTAATGTTCCCTATTTTCCTGATGTTCTTTGTGTCCGTAAGCGATGTTTTCTCCTCTAGGGATAAAGTTGACACTTTCCAGAGAAATTTTCCAGGTCTGCACCTAACACAGATAGCCCAGGGTTCGGTTTTCGGACTCTCAAAGGTTTAGAAAACAGGCTTGAGTAGGATCTAACTTTTTTCGGTTCGAAAGTCTTACTCCGTGGCAGTTACCTCTAGATTTCGATATTTTGACAACATCAAAGTCCGATTTTTGGCTTGGTACGGTTTGACCTTGATCTTCACTAAGTTTGAGTGAATCTCCAAATTAACATCACCTTGCATATTTAGATTCGTGTCAAGAGGACAAAGAAAAAATGCCAAAAAGAAAAGGTATCCCCTTGGATTTCAAGGCGGCGACTCTTTCTGCGATGCTAGCTTTGGTCCTGTGGTCTCTCTCTCTCTCTCTTTCTCTCTCTCTCTCTCTCTCTCTCTCTCTCTCTCTCTCTCTCTCTCTCTCTCTCTCTCTCTCTCTCTCTGTCTCTCGTGAAAGAGGATGCGGAAGGAAATGAAATGAAGGAAATGGTGTGCCGGAAAAATGTTTTTCCGATGATTCCTGCCGGACAGGCGCGGTGGGCGCGGCAGGGCCAGGACAGCCAGCACTGCGTGGCCAGACAGATACAGAGCGGCGACAGCGGCTACTGCTTTCGACGACGCGCCGTCTCCCTCGCTCCCTTACAGGACGCCCCGTGAGTGAGAGAGACACAGCGACGCAAACCGACGACTCTCGGCATCAGCCTGCTGGCATGGCACCACACACCACGCTCTCGTCGCGCGCATAGCCCACCGATTTTCGCGAGATTGGATTCCCATTGTGTTTCGAGCTCCAGAGTCGCTAAATACGACTCGAACCGAACGCGAGACCCCACCAAGGGATTCCTCGTTCCAAGAGCAATCCATTGGTGTTCGGTTGGACTCCCGTTTCGCGAACCAGGAGCTCATAACGCGTTTAGGGTTTTAGCCACCTGCACTCTCAGTCTGCTATGGATTTTATTTTCCATTTTATAGAAATTTTGTTCTGCGGCTTAGTGATTTTTAAGCGTTACTGTAATATAGTAAACTTTTACGGTAACTTACAAAGAATAATCCCAATGGAAAACAGACAATGTAAAGATAGAAAATACGTAGTTACAGACTGAATATACTATAATACTTGTATACATTTACTGTTTGAGCACAGAAATAAAGATATTTTTATAGTGATTATATAATATTTTGACTGTACATAAAGTAATTTTAGTCATCAACCGCAGAGAAACTTGGGAGGTTTCCGTTACAATTTTGATTTGTCGAATGAGTTTTCTGTAGTCATCTAGACTATATTTTCAATAGTAAAGAAAATATATTTTACAACTGAGAGACATTTGGGAATGTTTTTTTACCAGTACATAATATATAACAGAGTGAATGGATTTTACGGTATTTTTAGAAAAGATAAACTTCTGTTACAGTGAAGAAATGTTTCCTTCTGCAGTGAAAGCTCTGACTTTTCTCTGTAGTCTGCAGAAAACTAATACCAGAGTAAAAAGATTGAATGGTGTTTGTGAAGATTTGATCCCTGAACCTTCGATTCGCGATCCCACCATCTGATCCACTTACCTACCGAACCAACTCAATACATGGGATAAAGAAACAGCTACTTATTTCAAGAGGCGGTCCGCCACTTTCTAAATTATCTACAACACAGTAATTTTTCACATCATTTTATAGTGTTGCTTTTCAATAAGGTAAAGAAAAATTATTCTGTAACAACACAATATTTGCACCGTAAGATAACAGTGATTTTTCTCTACACGTTTTTACTGGGGCCAACTGATGACATTTTCTACTTCTTTTTTTATGTAAGTTTGTTGGGGTTTTTTTTCTGTAGAGACTAATTATGTTTTCTGTGGTAATAGTAAATGTTCGTTTACTGCATACCTATTGACAAAAAAGTCAGTATAGAGACTGAGAGTGTGCGTGGCCCACTGCGGCCCACTGTGCGCCCCGCGCCGCAGCAAGGCCTCTGGGGAAACGTGACAGCCGACTCGGAAAGCCTTCGCGGCCTTAAACGGCCCGTGTCGTGAGGTCCCGATGTCAACTCCTTGTAGTCGGACGGGCGCGCCGGCACGCTCTTATCGGCAGAAGGGAGAGGGAATTCACGCCGCACGGCGCACAGTGAGCCAGAAGACCGGCGGGGGCGGTAAAAATCCCGGATGCGTTTTGAGCTTCCGAGTGGAACCCGAACCGAATAACGTGTGACCCCACCAATTGCTCCTCGAACGCGGCATCCTTCGGTCTTCTGGTCCACTGTGAGGCGGCACACTCGCTTTCGTGCTTCACCTCCTCGAGAAAAGGTTTCACGTCGTGGTTAGGCCCTGTTTGCTTACCGGGACTCTGGGTGCGCGCTGTTGGACCAATCCTGGAGAACCACCCAGGCTAAGATTACCATGATGGCCATTGCCACAAGGACTAGTTTACTATGGCCACGAGCACCTATACCATGGTCACCGGCCTGGCCATGGTAAAAACACCCATGGCCATCCAGTGGCCATGGGCAAGTCCGGTAGCCATGGCCGTCATTACCATGGCCGCCATGGCCAACCATTGGCCATGGCAAAAATGGGCATGGCCAACTTATGCCCATGGACACGGACCAGGTGGCCATGGCTACAACGGCCATGGCCGGAAGCCCCCTGCAGGGTAGGCAATTATGTATGACAAGTGCTTCCTGTCCGCGCGTTGAAGTCTCCACCTACTTTTCACAACATTGCGATAACATGTAAACGGCACTTTCTTCAATTTATCTGGAAGCAAAATTGGATGTAGTGCGAAAAGTATCATCAGTGCAATTAACTTAGTGCACGACACCGACTATCCGATACTCTGACGGAAAGTCAACTTAGTGACGTTGGCCATATCCCAACCTATGGCCACTATGGTCAAGATGGCCATGGCCACGAAGACCATGGCCACGATGGCCATGGGCACGATGGCTACGGCTATGATGGCTATGGCCAGGATAGCCATGGGCACGAGGGCTATGGCCACGATGGGCTATGGCCCCCGACGGCCATGAGGATATTACAATGGTCATTTTACCCATGGCCAGAGACCATGAGTGGCCATGGCCTTGCGATGGCTATGGCAACCCTCATGGTAATCTTAGCCTGGGCAATTCTGGTGAACCCATTCTGGTGAACCCATTCTGATGAACCCATTCTGATGAACCCATTCTGATGAACCCATTCTGATGAACCCTGTCTGGTGAACCCATTCTGATGAACCCAGTCTGGTGAACCAACCCTGGTGAACCCACCCTGGTGAACCCACCCTGGTGAACCCACCCTGTTGAAACCAGCCTGGTGGACCCACCCTAGTGGGTGCACCCCACTCGCTGTGAAATTCATCGCGTGTTTGCCATCCCCGTGTTTAAGGTGACGTTGCTTTTCTTCCATTTGAATTCGGACCGTCGTCCTGCGCGCTCCGCCGCCAGCGTCGACCAGCGTCGACCGAAAGGCCAAAAGCAAAACAGCAACGGCGGCCCGTTTCGATTCCTGCCTCTGCGCCCTGTTTCCCTGTGTCTCGCGCCCCGCCTCTTACAGTGGGCCGGAAGACCGGCATTGGCGGCCAAGAGTCTAGACGCGCTCTACAAATCTAAAAGCGTACATTGTATGCTCTACCTGGAGCATGCCTGCAAGCACGCTCTAGCTAGCGCATGCCTGCCAAGCATGCACTAACAAGTGCATACCTGCCATGTACACACTTACTGGAGCATATATCTAAGGCATAAGAGATAGGGAGTTTTCTGCTCCAGTAAGCGTGTCCTTGGCAGGTATGCACTTGTTAGTGCATGCTTGGCAGGCATGCGCTAGCTAGAGCGTGCTTGCAGGCATGCTCCAGGTAGAGCATACAATGTATGCTTTTCGATTTGCAGAGCGTGATGCGGTCCAGAGACGCTGCGACTCGACCCGATCGTGTGACCCCACCAATGATTGTTCTCTGAACGAAGAATCCATTGGCGGGGTCGCACGTTCGGTTTGAGTCCACACTGAATGCCTTTGTACAATTTATGTACGTGCCCTCACAATTTTGCTTGTCGTACAAATTTGTACGAAAATTCGCACAAATTTGTACAAATACATTTAGTGTGTCCCATTCAGTGACTCTGGAGCTCAAAGCGCGTCTAGGGTTCTGGCCGCCTCCGCCGATCTCCTGGCCCACTGTGCGTCTCCCCCTCCCCCACGGACCCCCAGCAGAGTGGCGCGACGGCCACGCAGAGCAGAGCCGCCAACTGTTGCTGCCGGGGAACAACGCGCAGCGGGGCGCAGTCGCCGTGTCGTCGTGGCCGTAACTTAACGCAATCCCAGATTTTGCTCGGATCGTGTTATCTCGGAAAAGGCTTGTCTCTAGCGAAGTGCACGGGGTAACAGACCTCGGCAAAAGTGATTTTAGAAATCGAGTTACAGCGTCCACCTGTCAGGCCGGTGGAGAGGAAACTCTGGCCGCCCACGAGCACCACACAGAGTTGCAGCAGGCTCAACGGCTGAACGAAAGCTCAACTTTACTATGCATAGTTGGCCGGAAGACCGGCGCAGGCGGCCAAAATTCTAGACGCGCTTTGAGCTCTAGAGTCGCTAAACAGGACTCGAACGGAATGTGTGACCACCACCGATTGATTGATCTGCGAACAAGGAATCCATTGGTGGGGTCACACGTTATTCAGTTCAAGTTCTGTTTAGCGATTCTAGAGCTCAAAACGCGTCAGGGGTTTTGACCTCGTCCACCGGTATTCTAACCCACTGCTCTGCGCCCCAGTTCATGGCTTGGACGGACAACACTACCGGACGTTAATCGCCACAACACCTTCTTTCATTCGCAGATCGGAAAAGCCTAGCCACCGAGATAGGGGCAAATAAAATCAATAGCATGTAAAAGACTCCTAACTGTTGCGAGGCACTGCAAGAAAAGACCCCAACAAAGGTACAACAAATTCTGGCAAATTTTTAGTCACATTTTGTTGTACTTTCAAAGTACAACAATTTTTGTACAAAGTACAACGGTTATTGTACAAAGTACAATGGGGCCCAGTGACGAAACGGTACCAAATTCTGGTGACACGTAGTACTTTTAACAATTCTGATTGTACTTTCTACCACCATCGTTGTACTTTTATTGTACAATTCTGATTGTACTTTCTACCACCATCGTTGTACTTTTAATGTACAATTCTGATTGTACTTTCTACCGCCTTCGTTGTACTTTTATTGTACAATTCTGATTGTACTTTCTACCGCCATCGTTGTACTTTTATTGTACAATTCTTTTTGTACTTTTGTTGTTCCATCCACTTTTTTTCTTGCAGTGGGGATGTGCTATACGTGGACATGGGAAGTGGAAGGTTCGGGCGAGCGATGTAAGCGGGGGCGTTCCTGAGGCGTTCTTTGGTCGTCATGGGCGTGCACAAGAATGGTTGCGGCAAGGCCCGGTGGTGTGGCCCTGTTTGCGTGTCTCGGTCGGCGGTGTGGCCCTGTTTGGTGTTTGGTGAGGCCCGGGCACGCAGACCGGCATTGTCGGGGGCGGCGATCGCCTGACCCTTCCTTCTTGGGCGGGGCGCGCCCGCGCGCCCGGGTCCCACCCCGGGTCCCGCCACGCGCCTTGCCGCCCGATTCAGCAGACTGCACATAAAATGTTATTTTGTACGAGACGTCACAGTTTATTGTGCAGACAAATTTTTCGCGCAATTTTCGTACGCAAAACTGCTCATATCTCCCCATTTCCGGTTAAAATCGCGTACAATTTGTACGAAAAGTTTATCATCAGTACAAAAAACAGTGGCGTCTTGAACAAAATTTGTACAAAAACATTAAGTATGTGTTTCCGAGCCGTGCTTTGGTCTGTCTATAGTCGCTTTCTTCTTCTTCTTCTTCTTCTTCTTCTTCTTCTTCTTCTTCTTCTTCTTCTTCTTCTTCTTCTTCTTCTTCTTCTTCTCTCTCCCTTTCTTTCTCCTTCTCTCTCTCTCGTACACTTACGTGACGCTCCATGAGTGCTAGAGGGATAGAGTTCGGAAGCAGCCAGCTGCTGAAAATATTGCCCGAGGGCGAGCGGGCGTTGGCAAGGGGACGGTGCCTTATCCACACACCACACTGGGTAAAACTAAAGCGTCGCGTCGCTTCATTTAAGCAAAGACCTTTTCCTTGAAGACCTCACACCCTTCTTGAAGTGCACAATTAGGCTTCAAGGGGATTCCTTCCTTTGAGGAATGTGAAAGTAAACATGATGTCACATTCGCCTGCATCGTGATCCGTCATCAAACGAATGTGACCTCCTCATTAAACGACTGTCTACACGATCAAACGAATGTAACATCGTATCAAAACGAACGTGAAACATTCAAATTCTAACGAATATGACGTCACACTCGTTGAATAACAGTGCAGCGCGGTTGCTTCAGCCGCTGCGCGGCCCTGCAGTCTGCAACTGGCGATGGGATTGTACCGAATCGCAGCGAAAAGGGGTTGGAGTGGGCGGCATGGCGGGACATCCCCCGATGGCCCAGAAAACGACAATTATTGAGGTGAAAAGGGAACGGCGAAGGGGGAAGGATCCCGAGGACGCGAATCCGCTTATGGTCGCGGCACGCCGGGCACGCCCACGCCCACGCCAATGTGCCGACGGCACAGATGGGGGGTGGGGAGGAAAAGGGGGGAGGCGTTGCAGCGCGCGCGGCACTGACAAAAGTTTTCGTAATTTTACGACAAATTTGACCATGAATGCTTCTTAATTTTTACGAATGCTTCGTAAAATACGTTCTATGAAACATTCATAAGAAAAGGATTACGAATCCTTCGTAATTTTTGCGGAAAAATTGCCTGAAAGTGACCGAAAAGTACCCAAAATCTGGAGTTGTTCGTAAAATAATGAACCATTCATTGTTAAATTTTTCGTAAATTTACGATTTTACAATGGGAAAATACTTTACAAGGATGGCTCATTTAAAAGACCTTATGAAACATTCATAAAATTACGAATGATTCGTAATATTATGAATAGCTCATAGAGAAAATTATGAATTATTCATAAAAGTAAGAATTATTCGTACTTTTAAGAGAAAAATTATGAAATATTCATAAAATTACGAGTGATTTGTAATATTACGAATGGCTCATAAAAGAAAATTATGAATCATTCGTAAAGTTACGAACAGCTCGTGATGCTTTAACGAAAAAACTAGGGAACGAAACATTCATAATGAAATATAATGAATTATTCATATGTCTTATGAAGCATTCGTAAAAAAACGAGTTATTCATAAAAATAATGAATCATTCGTCATAAAATTATTCGTAAAAATATGAATGTACTATGGGAAAATACTATACAAGAATGGTTCATAATTTTACGACTTTTCTTTTATCAGTGGGCAGCAACTGATTCCGAAGAGTCGCTCTGTCTCTGTCGCACTTATTGGGCGGTGTGTGGGGAGTGCGCGAGAGAGACAGAGCGATAACGAATGGCTCGGCAGATCGCCCCAGGCGGTGCGCAGTGTTTCTCACCGATCCATCCAACCCTTCCTCTGAGCCCCTGTGCCGCCCTGCCAGCCCATTCACAGTTGGCCAAAACTCTAGACGCGTCTTGAGCTCTAAAGTCGCTAAACAAGGCCCAACGCGAACGTGTGACCCCCACGTGGTGTATTCCTCGTTCAGAGAGTAATCCATTGGTGCGGTCACACGTTCGGTTCGAGTCCTGTCTAGCGACCCTGGAGCTCAAAACGAGTCAAACGTCTTAGCCGTGTGCACCGGTCTTCAGGCCCACTGCAGCCTGTGCCGTTCTGTCAGCCAGCCCTGCCGGCCCTGCCTAGGACACGCCACTTACAAATTCAAATTGAGGAACGGGTAACAACTTAAATGCCGTGCCGCACTACTGTGTGTGCGTGCGCGCCACATGTCCAAATGCCTACCAGGCTGTGGAGTGCGACAGTCAGTGTCTGCTGCCATGGGCTTGTCTCTGAAAGAGCTGTCCCCCGACTAAACTTCCCAGCGGATGGGCACGGACGGAACGCAGCAAACTTTAAGATACCATTAGTATCAAAGAGCCTAGCACGTTCCTAGAACGCGAATCGCGTCACGATCGTTTGAATCCCACTCACATCACATACGATAATGGACGGGTGGATGTTAGCGGAAACGAACGGACACAATACTTATTCGAACAAAGGGAACACGATCCGCATTTGCATTCCAGCAAATGCGGTGTCATTAGCTATATCCAGTTAAGGCTCGGCAGAGTCGGCGAAGCAAAGTCGGCGTAGCAAAGTCGGCGATCGGCGTAGCAAAGTCGGCGATCGGCGAAGCAAAGTCAACGATCGGCGAAGCAAAGTCAGCGAAGTCGACTCGCGAAGGCAAAAATACAGGAGGAAGGTGTGATTTAGAAAAATATTTAGCCCTCTCACAAGGCCCTGTACCGAAATAATTGCAGATTCAGTCAGCACTTGGACTCAATTGCAGATTATGGTTACCCAACCTCACTTTGTGACTTTGAACAATCAAACAGGAAACCAACTCAAAAATACGTCTCAATGATGGTCTAACTGATTTGACGCCAAATTAATATCATTCTAATGTTGTTTGGTCTCACTTAAACCCTCACAAGCGACCTACTCGCCGAAATCGCTAACTTTGCTTCGCCGACTCTGCCAAGCCCTAACTGGATATAGCTATTCATTAAAATGCGAGGGGTAAAACCGAGGGGGTAACAACTGGTAAATTTCGTGTCAGCCGGATTACGGATTACCCCGGATTACCCCGGAGTACCCCCAAATTACCTCCGGATTACAACAAAAAAATCCCTGGATTACCTTTGGATTTGGCAGGATTACCCCGGATTACCTCAAAATTTTCCCGGATTACCCCGGATTACCTCAAAATTTCGGGTCATCCGGATTACGGATTACCAATTTGCTGTCAGCCGGATTCCCGAAGTCGTTACCCCCTCGGGTAAAACACTCGCGTAATACCCTGTGCGCACAAACCATGTGTTACGCGTAGGTGTAGGGGGAATGAAGTACTGGGTAAGAAAAGAACACCCCCTTGTGGCCTTCTACACGTGACCTCCACATCCATATAATAGGGATTTCACACTCTGATTTAGTTAAAATAACTGATCGAGGAATAGCTCAGAGTCAAGATATCAGCTACGCAAGGGTTGTTCTTTTTTTACACACAAAATGTTATGTACAATTTTGCACGAGACATCACATTTTTTTTGTGCAGGTGGACTTTTCGTACAATGTTTGTACGAAAATCTGCACAAATTTCCCCGTTTTTGTACAAAATCTCGTACAAAATTGTACGAAAAGTTCATCTGCACAAAAAACTGTGATGTCTCGTATAAAATTTGTACAAAAAGATTCAGGGTGTATCCGTTTTCTCGGTCAACACGACCGGCCGGAACAAGAACAACACCGCTCCGGCCGCCAGAGTCGACCTGCCTCATAAACGGATGGGGACAGCCGGCTGCATTATGGATGCCACTTTGACAACTCGTGCATATTCCGCCAGGTCAACGACAGAATTTAAAAACCAATCTTCCCTTTCTCCCCTCTCTATTTTGCCGCGTTAAGCCCGAACTCAAAGCGAGCTTCAGGGTAGCAGGCGCAATATGCTGAGAAACTTAGTTTTTGTCCTTACAGCATTGCACAGCGACCGATAGACAGTATTACTTAGTTAATTCAAGTGCAAACTAAATTTTTTTGAACAATTCTTGTACGTGCTTCCATGCGCATACGTGCTTTTCACAAATTTGTACGACATTTCGCACAAATTTGTGCGATTCTGCGTACAAACTTGTACGAAAAATTTCGCATGTTGTGAGAGACCACAGATAAAATTGTTCAAATACATTTAGTGAGTGTATTCTCTATTCCAAAGCAATCTTCTAGGGTCGGGAACAAGCTCTTCTGGGTGAAGAGCACGCTGCAAACCAAAGTTTGTTCTCATTGTACACTTAAAGGCTCTATGTGTATATTTAGTACACAGTTAAGTGCTCTGTGTGGGTACTCGTACATCCTAAGTGCGGGAAGCAGGCCTCTCGTCGCTTCTGGCTCATCCTCTTCTCTGAACTTCAAAAGCGACACTGCAATTGGCTATGATATGCTTTAAAAAAAGCGCATGGCGTTGTTCCGAATCGCGTAGTACACCTGCGCCGGCACTGTCCCAATTTCACAGTCCATTCCGTTGCCTTTTTACAGTAACTCCCGTACTTATTCAAACGGTCAATACTGTGCATGGGTTAGGGTAAATTTTTTGAAAAGTGTCTGCATTAAATTTTTCCTGCACAAATGGATTTGTCTCAAAGTGACAAACAAAAAATGTTTTCACATGCCATGGGTTAAGATGCGAAATAAAAAAGGTATTTCACTGTCAAAGTACTCAAAATTCCTTATTTTGGTCATTTTAGTACTTTTGAAGTTTAATAACTTTCAGTTTGCATCCAAGCGTATATCATGTATTGACATTTTTTGTTTGTCGTGTCGAGACAAACCCATTTCCGTTAAGAAAAATCGATTTTGAGGGTTTTGAAAATTTGCGTTTCATCTGTATCACTTTGATCAGAAATAACGGGGTTGACTGTGAAGAAAGAACAGAAATGACTGTTAAAAGAGACCGGCAATTGTAGTCAATAAACTACGGGATTGACTGTTAAATAAGTGCAGGTATGACTGTAAGGAAGTACGGTAAATTGTGGCAAAAAAATTAACCAGGATTTACCGTGTTTTTTTTCTCACGGTGTGTTATTACGCCAAACCCATACGCGGAAACCGGGCACACGTATTTTAGCAACGTGGTTCGGAAGAAGAAGAAGAATTGAATTGAATTTTATTGAAATAACAGAGAACAATTTTTCACAAATCACAGATACATTGAGGCCCCGCTAAGCTATAAGCTTGTCAGCAGATTCCGTATATACAAACATGGTAACACAAAAGCATTTTCTTCTATGTCTTAATTAACATTGCAACATTAGTTCTAATTATACGATATCATCATCGATATCACCAGAAGAAGAAGAAGAAGAAGAAGAAGAAGAAGAAGAATTCACGAACATGGTGGACGGTCCCATAACGGCCCTAGCAGCCGCCAACGGCATGTTCGCCAAGAAACGAACTTGCTCCTTTCTTCTCCTTTCGCGTGGCTCAAGTGGCATACAGGCCGTTCCGGGGCGTTATTTCCGGGGCGTTCTGACAGTCAGCCACGTGGGGCGCGTTGCCATGACGACGCGGAGTCGCCACGCGTTGCGCAACGGATCAACAACACAGGTGGCGGCGTCACCCCCACGCGCAACAAGTTGAGGACAGCCAGTACAGTACAGGGTGGACAGAACATCCGAAATGGGTGCCTATATGCCGGGAGTCGAAAGATTCGTTGCAGGCGGCTAAAACCCTAGGCGCGGTTTGAGCTCCAGGAGTCGCTAAAAGACACTTGAAACCTAACGTGTGACCCCACCAATGGATTCCTCGTTCGGAGTTCGGAGAGCAACCCGAACCTTTTGATCTTTTATGTCCTTGAGACAATTTTGGAGGGCTGCAGCTCCCACCTTAGTCGACCCAAATAAGATTCATGGGTGTCAAACTGACGGTAGAAATGTCGAATTCAACATAGTTGGGAATGGGGTTGGTGAAAAAATATAGCGTGCCTGACGACACACTCTAATTTAGAGCGTGCCGCACATTTGAGTTTGCAGAGCAGAGGGTCTTCCAGTCCAGGTCTCCACTGTCAAACCAAGTGTGGACAACTCCACACTTCGTGGTGTGGAGTAAAGTCTCCACACTTGCAAATGCAGAGTCTGCAGTCTCCACACTTCAAGTGTGGAGACCGCTTACTCTGCACTTCCAAACGTGGAGACAGAAAATTCCACACCTCCGCGTTTCAAGTGTGGACTTGTCCACGTTTGGTTTCACAGTGTCCCCGTCGGGGACGAGCCCGTCGTCACGGCGAAGGCGGCCTCCAGCGAGGCAAAAGCCTCTCCCCGCTCATTTTGCGCCCGACTTTTCGCACAAGTTTAAATGTGATGTGAAGCGCCGCGACGCGCCCAAGCTCGGCGGCCGACAACTTGTCCTTACCCACAGTAAAAAGTCTACGAAGCATCGCTTCGCAATACGAAGAAAACAAAGTCATTTGTAAAATGTACGAAGAAATGCTTTGCATTATGAAGCAAAATCCTTAGCAATACAAAGCATTTCATCGTAATACGAAGCAATTCTACAAAGCCTTCATTTTCTTTTGTAGTTACGACGCAGATTCTTCGTAGATTTGGAGTGCAGTGTGACCCTTGGAGCCTTTCTCTCCGGTGACACGCACTTTGCATCTCCAGCAGGGTGAGAGTGGCGTGGCGAGGCGCGGCCAGGCGAGGCGTTGGCCTGCGGGGCGCATGCGGCGGCAAGTTTCCGACAACAAGAAATAAGAAGGTCGAAATCCCCGCCACTCCGCGCGCCCCGCGGAGCGCGGGCGCCAAACTTGGACAAATGGCCGCGTTTCTGCCACGCGACACCGCAAGTCTCTCTCTCTCTCTCTCTCTCTCTCTCTCTCTCTCTCTCTCTCTCTCTCTCTCTCTCTCTCTCTCTCTCTCCCTCTCTCTCCCTCTCTCTCCCTCTCTCTCTCTCCCTCTCTCTCTCTCTCTCTCTCTCTCTCTCTCTCTCTCTCTCTCCCTCTCTCTCTCTCCTCTATCCCTCTCCTTGCGAGGTGAGGGTCGGGTGTACCAAGGCCGAGAGTTGACGCCGAGCGGACGCTGCCGACCCAGCAGGCTGATTCTGGACCGGACAGTGCTTCTGACGCTCTGTCTGTCTCTCTCGCACTATGAGCGCAATTCAATCCGAGGCGCAAGTTCGTAAGCCCGACCGGAGCAGTGCGATCCCCGTTCTTGATACGACTCGGCGCACCCTTGGAGCATCTACTCGGCGTCGGGCTCACTGTGGATCATCACGTTTTGTTCCTTTCTTGCGCTATGTTTAATCACTATATGTATTTGTACAATTTTGTACGCGGTCTCACACAATTTTCAACATGCAAACTTTTCCGTACAAAATTGTACGCAGAATAGAGCAAATTGTGTGAGAGCACGTCCAAAAATTGTTTGAACGAGGGCAGGGACTTGCAGCATTGATATACATCCAAAGCATTGATAATTTGTTCGTTGAAAGGTCGTTGCAATCTGGCATTGGCCACCTTGCGGTGGACACTAGCTGAGGCAGCATGGCACCGGCATTTCCCATGGCTTGTTGCATGAATGTTGCGCTTGACTCTTATGCCATGTTTTTCATTCACAGGCAGCCTCTCATGATTTAGAATTTTGGCCGCCGGTGCACACTAAATGTCTTTGTACAATGTTTGTACGTGGTCTCACACAATTTTGCGCATACGTGCTTTTCGTACAAATTTGTACGAAACTTCACACGAATTTGTGCGATTCTGCGTACAAATTTGTACGAAAAAGTTCGCATGTTGAAAATTGTGTGAGACCACGTACAAAATTGTACAAATGCATTTAGTGTGTGCACACTAAATTCTTTTGTGCAATTTTGTACGTGTCCTCATACAATTTTGCGCATACGTGCTTTTCGTACAAAATTTTACGAAATTTCGCACAAATTTGTGCAATTATGCGTACAAATTTGTACGAAAAAGTTCGCATGTTTAAAATTGTCTGAGACCACGTGCAAAATTGTACAAATACATTTAGTGTGTGCCGGTCTTGCGGCCCATTGTACGTAGAGTCCTATAGTGGGAGATAAACGTGAACCAACTGAATTTGCCATACACTGATCGCCAGCCAACCTCGAAATGCTCTTTACTTACTATTTCTTAGACTTTGGCCAAAACGGGGGAAAAGTTGCGCGTAGTTTTTCATACAATGGTCGGAACCTTGCCCCGCGTCTAGGCCACTGCGGAAAATCGAGCCTGGATGAAAAACTACACGCAACTCTTTTCTCGTTTTGGCCAAAGTGAGAGAAGTTCGACGCTCGGGTGAGTCCCATCCAACGAGGACAGGGCTCACGTTTCTTTCCCACACTGCGAGAAAAAACTACGGCAAGTCCTGTTAATATTCTCACAGCCTCTCTCCGTACCCAAAACAACGGAGATCTCCGTCTTCTAAATAACGGAGAGCCTCCGTTGTTTTTTCCACGGAGATCTCCGTCCTATTAGAAACGGAGATCCTCCGTTGTTTTTTGTCCATCTCTCGGTTGTCTAGTGGCCAATACCACACCGGGACGGTATCGTCTGCTTCAGGTCCCCGAGGACGTCGACGCGAACCTTATACAGGGTCCCCGATGACGATGTTCGCATCCTAGACCTAGGTTCAGACCATTCGTTGAAAAGGTCTCATCAAGATCTACTCGAATCCGGAATAAAAAACTTTCTTGGTCAACCCCTGTTTTTCAAGATCCAGTTTCTGGAACAGGATCTTGAAAAAAGGGGGTTGACCAAGAAATTTTTTTATTTCTGATTCGAGTAGATCTTGATGAGACCTTTCCAACGAATGGTCGGAACCGAGGTGTAGGATGCGAACATCGTTATCGGAGACCTAAGGTAGACTATACCGTCCCGGTGTGGCATTGGCCGCTCGGACAACGGAGAGCTGAACAAAAAAAAACAACGGGGGATCTCCGTTTCTAATAGGACGGAGATCTCCGTGAAAAAAACAACGGAGGCTCTCCGTTATTGCTGAGCCTGACTGCATCTGCATCGGAATCGGAAAACCAACGGGCGAAGCCCTCCGCTAGGTCGGGCGGTGGTGGGGGTAGCATAGCGGCTCGCTGGCTCGAGAGGCCGGATCGCCTGAAGGTAGGCACACGCCATGCATGGCTGTGTGGCGGGCTAGCATCGTCGCCCCCTGCAGCCAAGGACGTTTTTCGCAAGTTTAAGTACCTTCCACACCTCCGATCGCAACGAGGTGTGCACCATTCGATGCGGCGTACTCACATTGACTCAAGGACCCATGTTTCTTGAGAAATGGGGGGGCGGATTTACGTAGAAAAGCGAGAAAAGCAAGAAAGGAGCCCCCGTAAGTAGGCAGGCCCGCCATGCACTGCTGCGTTGCGGGCTTGCATCTAACGGTGCGCACGAAAAACGCCCCGCATGCGTAAACGGCTGAGATTTTCGAAAAACGTCTTAAACGAATGTTGTAGGAAATAGGGAGGACAATCAAAGCCACCCTATCCGAATAAGATGCGAGCTCAAAATTTTTCAACAACGAAGAAAAACGTTTTCTGTAACTTCGGGACAAGTTTTTGGAATGAAGAAGTCATTTTAGTTGGGGGGTCAAAGCGAGGCGTTTGTAGGGCTTTTCACAAGCTTCCACCCAGGGAAAACCGTTTGTTGATATGTTATTTAGTTTGGTCAGGAGGGAAGATTGAATCGGGAGGTGTCGGTGCCGTTCGCGAGCAGCCGCCGCGGGCGAGAGGGGAAGGGGCATGGAGGTGGGGATGGAGGGGAGGGGGAAGGAAACTGGATGGTCTGTTTTGGTGCACGCATGAGTTTATTCATTTATAAACCGGTCACAATTTGATTCATAATCGGCCGTGCGCAATGGCGCAAACGCGTCAACTTCTGTAACTGCACCTCAGCCAGCAGGTCTTAGTTGGTGCGCGGGACGCGCACCTGAGGGATACTACGGATAGTTTCAGGTTAGGTTGAGTTATGCTAGCGTTAGGTTTGTCGCGAGTAGAGTAAGACCAGTCGCGACCCCGTTAGGTTAGGTTAGAGTTGGTTGGACCATTTAGTTAGGTTAGGTCTGTCGCGAGTAGAGTAAGATCTGTCACGACCCCGTTAGGTTAGGGTGGGTTGGACCATTTACCTTGGTTAGGTTTGCATTATCACACCAAATTATTTGTCTCAATTCCTAGCATTCAGAAGTAAATCCACATGGAAAAGAGGCATAACTCAACTGGGCCCCTTACACGCTCCCCATTTAGCGGAAAATGGAAACAACTAAAGTCTGCATGACTCCGTTGAAAAAGTTAGCAACAGAAGATAACTCAATCTGTATGTTTATGAATCTAGTGCAAAAAGAATCACTTCAACTTAACCCTCTTTATTTTTACAACTTAAGTTGCACAAAAGAAAGGCAAAAAATATACCAGAGTAATAAACACTTTACGCAGACCAAAATTCTAGTTGTATTGTCTGTGAATTCCACTTCGCTTAGAAAAATTAAGTTAAGATGACTTCGTTATCCATTTTAACGGATATTGATAAGTTGAAGAACCCTCTACGGAGTGACCTGATACTTTGATGTATTTCTCAAAATTTTACTTATACTTTTTCAATTTCTCATCATCTGCAACTTTTTTTTTGTTCTTCGAACAGTCTTCGGTTACTCCTGAAAAAATTGGTGGCCAAAATGGAGTTTAGCAACGGAAAAAAATAATCGTCTTGTGCGCTGCATTTATAAATTTTTGGACTTTCCTGATATTTTATGTGTTTGTTGAGGTATCCAATTTTCCTTTAATGGCTGACAGGTCCTTGTGGCACGTTTTGAACCCACAAAGTTTGAAACGGGGCCACGACTAAATCGTGTGTATTGGTTAACGTTTGAGTGGAGTTACTCTGAAGTAGAAATTAAAAGCACCGGCACCAGTCTCTTGGTCTTTGCATCTACAATTGGAAAAATGATATTCCGTTCCGAAGCTACAACCAACACCGTTTCGTGGAGAGGAAATGGAAAGCACCTGTGAGAATACTTCAGTTTTAATAAAGAAGATTTGGTGATTTGATGCACTTTTTCAAAGCAATAACTTATCCCGTAAGAGTCAAATCCAGCATCCTGTAATGGCGACGAAGAATTGGGTATCGGCTCAGCCCCGGAGCTTGCTTCCGCCTAGTTTAAAAGACAGAGATCTCCGTTGTTTTGGGTACGGAGAGAGGCTGTGAGAAAATTAACAGGACTTTCCGTAGTTTTTTCTTGCAGTGCACTATAGGACTGTAACTGTGCGCCGCCGCTACACTTGCCGCGAGCGACGAGCGCCTGCCGCATAGGCAGGCCCGTACGACTCACCTGCGCTGGACTGGGGTGGCTGCCTAACTGCCAGGCGTTCTAGTTGCGGAGAAGCACGCACACCAATTTTTTTGTACAATTTTAGTACGTGGCCTCGCACAATTTTGAGCATGCGTGATTTTCGTACGAATTTTGTACGTAATAGATTCCACGTAAAATTTTACAAATACATTTAGCGTGCGCACTGCGTGAAAATAAGCGTAAAAGTCAGCTTAAGCGCGGGGTCGTATGGAGCCAGTATCAAGTAAATAATGACGATATAAGGATAAGATCACATTTCTGATACATTGAGCCAATCAAAACGGCATTTAGGAAAAGAAAAGGTTTTAAAAAAATTTGTGACATTCGTGAAATTCGTAACCTTTGGCGCCCCATAGCGACGAAACGGCTTGCTCAAAATAATTTTGCCGAGTAGCTTTCGAAAGACCGCACTTTTTTCAGTGCCCAGGATCCATTTTGATACTTTTTTGGGCTTTTTTTTTTTTCGGAGAGCCCAGTCCTAAAACCTTGAAAACGGCCATTTTTGGGGTGTTTGTTTTGGCCTCTACCAAAACCAGAGAGGGTGTCGGATTTCGTCCCAATGTCTTTTCGGCAGTTCGTATGCATCAAGGAACCGATAAAACACCAACGGTGCCCGGTCCTGTGATGTCACCGACCGAGTGATTTTTTTTTCTGGTGTTTCTAAGAGGAATTTACTGTGTAAGTATTTGATGAATTCCAAAACGGGAAAAGGGTTTATCAAGACAGCAGCATCCACTAGATCGAAACAAAGAAACACCGCCCGCCTGTCCCTCTTCCTTTCGGGAATCGCAAAGTGAACACGAAAGCGAATAAGGTGGCGCACCAAGGTGCGTCTGGCAGTCGGGGCGCACGGATCGCTCCGGACGAACGAACGAACTCGCCTCGGATTAGATAGCCCCATTGGGAGTTCCGTCAGGTTGTGAGAGAGACAGAGCGACCGAGACGCGCGCAGCCGCATCGTGATTGACACCTCGGAAACTTCCCGCAATCCCGCAGCAACTGCACGTCGGTCAGGGCGTTCTCGCTCACTAAATAAAAAATTTCTATTACAATATTCTGAGTGGAAACGTTTTTACGCATCACCTAATGGACACACTAATTTTTTTTTGTACAAATTTTGCACAAGACATCACAGCTTTTTGTGCAGACGAACTTTTTGCACAATTTTGTTCGAGATTTTGTACAAAAATGGGGAAATGTGTGCAGATTTTTGTACGAAAATTGTACGAAAAGTTCATCTGTACAGAAAACTGCACACTTAATTCCTTTGTTCAATTTTTGTACGTGCCCTCACACAATTTTGCGCATACGTGTTTTCCGTACAAACTTGTATGAAATTTAGCACAAATTTGTGCGATTCTGCGTACAAATTTGTATGAAAAAGTTTGCATGTTTAAAATTGTATGAGACCACGTACAAAATTGTACATAACATTTAGTGTGTACTCATCGTTGGTCGGTCATGGCTTTCAAGCAACATTGTCTACAGCTGTTCCCAATTTTTGTCCGTATGTTTGAATTTTGTACCCATCTGGTAACGGAAAAAAACTCACACTAAATGTTTTTGCACAAATGAGTGCGAAACGTCATAGTTTTTTGTCCAGATAAACGTCTCGTAAAAAAATGTACGAAAATTTGTACAAAAATGCGGAGATGGATGCAGTTTTTCATACGAAAATTGTACAAAAAGTTGATCTGCACAGAAGACTGTGATGTCTCTCTCAAATGCTACATAACATTAAGAGTCCGTTTCCGCCATGGACACAGAACAGTTCGGAACTAGTAACAGCTGAAAATGTCCGTAGCTACTTAGTGTGCAGACCGATCCAGATTCGAGTCGAGACACTCTGCGTCTGTCCGTGAAACACAAGGGAGACGCGGCAAAACGGCCTGCTCGGCGGCGCACAAATCAATACACGGGGCACGTCTGCCACCCCGGCCCGCCCGGAGCAGACGACACCGCTTCAATTGAGAAGAATCTGCGCGTCTTTGTGTCGTGCCTTCCACAGTGCAAAAAATTCCGTGTTTCGGTACGGAAAATGTACAGAAAATGGGGTACAGAAAAGGTACGGACCGTCTGTACTGGTTCTCTGTGGTCCCCATAAGGATCTCATGTAAGCCGCTACAGAAAACATGTACAGAACCTCCGTGGTTGGCAAGGTACGGACGGTCCAGGTAAAAAACTGACCATACATTTTCCGTGTAATTTCTGTACTTTTTTCTATCAGTGTTTCACCTTAGTTCAACGTTCTTAAAAGTTATTTCAACGTGATTTCGAGTTATTTCGAGTTATTTCACATTATTTCAAGTTATTTCACGTTATCTCAACGTAATTTCAACGCTATTTCAACGTTATTTCACGGTATTTCAAGGAAAACGTACACCAAAATTCGAGTTGTTTCCCCCATCGGTGATGTCTCGTACAAAATTGAACATACCATTTAGTGTGTACCCATAGGACATCATAGTCTGTATGCTTTGCAGCGGCGTGCGTACCACCCCTTGGACGGTAGGCTAAAAGGCACTACTTTACCAATGAAAGAGGCGCGGCGTGATGCGCGGAGTGATGATGCGCGGCCATGCGGACTCAATACGGATCCCCGATCAGCCATTCCGGTCGGGCGGTACCGCCCGAAACTGAAACGCTTCCCTTCTCTCTCTTTCTCTCTCTCTCTCTCTCTCTCTCTCTCTCTCTCTCTCTCTCTCTCTCTCTATCCCTCTTTCTCTCTCTCTCTCTCTCTCTCTCTCTCTCTCTCTCTCTCTCTCTCTCTCTCTCTCTCTTCTCTCTCAGGCAAAGCGGCTGGTAATTAATATCACGGCGTAGCACGGCACCAGAGCAGCCACTCCCAGCCTACTTTGTCATCACTCGAAGACACGGTCCTTTTCCCCTCTCCCCCCCCCCTCTCTCTCTCTCTCTCTCTCTCTCTCTCTCTCTCTCTCTCTCTCTCTCTCTCTCTCTCTCTCTCTCTCTCTCTCTCTTCTTTTTTTTTATCGTCGGCTTTTTTCCAGCCTTTTTCATTTCTGCTCCGCAAAGCAGGACCAGCCGCCAGATCGCCTTGAGTGCCTCTAATTAGGATAAGTTCTGAGAAAGGCAGCCGGACTGGCGCGGACGGACGGACGTGGCTGGCGACGTCGCACAGTAGGCCGGAAGACCGTTAAGCCAGCCAAAACTCAAAACTTGTTGAGCTTTAGAGTCGCTGCACAGGACTTGAACCGAGCGTGAGACCCCACTAATCCTCGTTCGAGGATAACTATTGGTCGGGTCACACGTTGGGTTCGAGACGCATTTAGCGACTCTTGAGCTCAAAACAGGCCTAGAGGTTCGGCCGCCTTCGCTGGTCTTCTGGCCTACGTTGCAGCGAGGAAGCGGTCAGAGCGGACCGAATCGCCCGGGTGGACGTCACGCCTTGTTTTCTTATTCTTCATTAGCTTCATTGAGCTGCAGCGAGTCACCCCGTCGACGTCGCGTCAGTGGGTTTCGGGTGTCGATAGGTGCCGGGCGACACTGAATGTTTCTGTACAAATTTTGTACGGGACATCACAGTTTTTTGTGCAGATGAACTTTTCACTCAATTTGTTACGAGATTTTGTACAAGAATGGGGAAATTTGTGCAGATTTTCGTACGAAAGTTGGACGAAAAGTTCATCTGCACAAAAAACTGTGATGTCTCGTACAAAATTGTACATAAGATTTAGTGTGTGTCAGGGCTGGGCTGCTCGCCGCGTGTCTTGCCTGAGCGTGCTGCCTTGCTAAGGGATGGGGTGAGGCGAGGCGGGGTGGGGTGGGGTAGGATGGTGGGGCGGGTTAGGGCGGGGCGGGGTGCGGCGTAGCGGGGTGCCGAAGTGCACGGAGGTGTGACCAGATTGGGACACACTCCCACGCGTGTGGCCGCGACCCACCGCACACCGCCCTGTGGCGTGCTCTAACCAAGTGTGCGCCATGCGGCCACACCGCCACGCCTCCAAGCAGTGCACCACTAAGGGGCATAATCTGTTACCGCCACGGTCAGCCTCGCCTCCGTGGTGCCGACCATGAGAGTGATGATTGTACCGCCCCGCCGCCCCACCCCGCCGCGCTCCACCCGACAGTGGTGGGCCAGATGACCGGTGGAGGCGGTCTCAATCACAGGTTTTCAGCTCCAGAGTCGCTAAATGGGACTTGAGCCGCGCGAGGAACCGATTGGCAGGGTCATACGTTCTATTCGTCATGATTACCGGCTCTGAAGCTCAAAAGCGTCCAGAGATTTGGCCGCCTGCGCCGGTCTTCTGGCCCACTGTGCGCCTCGCCCCGCGGATGTGGGGTCAGTCTTGCGAGGCCGACAGCGCTGACGGCAGCGTCGGGCACGTTCCAGCGCAGCCAGGTAGCCACGAGCAGGGGCACTTCATTTTTTCCCAGCATCCCTGCAAACAGAGCACACATCACGCAGGACGCCGCGTCCCTCTCGCATGCGCATAGGCGCGCGCGTATACACACAGCGCAAATCCAGCAAGCGCGCGCGGCACAACTGATTTTCACTTTTATTCCTGCCGACAACCGCACAGGTGCACGCTCTCACGGTTCAAGTGCCACCTTGAAATCCAAGGGGATGCCTTGTTTTAATTTCCAAGGGGTTTGAGTGAATTTTCAAAATAGTCCAAATTGACATCACGTAACAGAAATGGATTCGTCTCGACAAGACCAACAAAAAATGTCAGCACATGTCATAAGTTTGGGTGGCAAATTAAAAAGTTATTTAACTTCAAAAGTACAAAGTTAGCCTTTTTGGCTATGTTACAAACTTTGAGGTTCAATAACTTTTTTATTTCCCATCCAAACCTATGATATGTGTTGACATTTTTTGTTTGTCTTGTCGAGACGAATCCATTTCTGTAACGTGATGTCAATTTGGACTATTTTGAAAATTCACTCAAACCCCTTGGAAATTAAAACAAGGCGTCCCCTTGGATTTCAAGGCGGCACTTTTACCGTGCTCTCTCTCTCTCTCTCTCTCTCTCTCTCTCTCTCTCTCTCTCTCTCTCTCTCTCTCTCTCTCTCTCTCTCTCTCTCTCAGCAGTGCTGTACTGGTCTACCTTGCCATATTTTTCTTGTAAATAGAGAGCAGGTCTACCTTTGTAGCAGGACTCTTTAGTTCTATTAAAGTGGACCTAATAAACGAATTTCAATTTTAATTCCAATTTCAATTTCTCTCTCTCTCTTTCTCTCTCTCTCTCTCTCCTCTCTCTCTCTCTCTCTCTCTTTCGCTCTCTCTCTCTCACACACACACACACACACACTTCTGGGAGCCGTGAGGCCCGCTGTCCTAATACACAACCACAAACGAGGGGGAAACTTTGGCTCGGCCTGGGAACGCCCCTTAGTCTTTTCATCGCACATATTGCCAGACAAGCAGGCAGTCAGACACGCGCGCGCGCGCGCGCACACACACACACACACACACACACACACACACACACACACACACACACACACACACACACACACTCTCAGACGTTTCACCGCAAGAATTGTTCCAGCTTCATGACACCGCAAGGTAGTTGCGAAACTGTCGACGTTTGCCTCGTTCCTCATGGACCGGCCGGAGCCAAGCATAGTGGACCAGAAGACCAAAAGTCTGAACGCATTTTGAGCTCCAGAGTCATTAAACAGGACTTGAACCGAACGTGTGACCCCCAATAATGGATTCCTTGTTCGCAGAGCATTCCATTTGTGGGGTCAACACGTTCGGTTCGAGTCACATTCAGTGACTCGAGCTCAAAACGCATCTAGAATTTTGGTCGCCAGCGACCTTGAAGCGCTGGTGATGATGATGATGATGATGATGATGATGATGATGATGATGATGATGATGATGATACCGTCTGGCCCACTGTGCCGAGCCTCCCGCGTAGAACAATAAAGATGGGGCAGAGGTCGCTAACGAAACAAGAAATTAAGACGGTTCGAGGCTTGCCGCCCGACATCTCGAAAAAGAAAGGAACAAACGGAAGGCAAAGTTAAAATAAGTACTGTAAAAGAAAAGGAGAAGTTAATATGCTTGTCGAGTGTCACGGTCGTTCTCCTGCGCACAGTGGGCCGAAAGACCGGCGGCGCAGGTGGCCCTGGACGCGTAAACGCGTTTCGAGGTCCAGAGTCGCTGAAGAGTATTCGAACCGAACGTATGACCCTACCAATGGATTCATGGTTTGAAGAGCATGGGGGTCATAGACGTTCGACGTTCGGTACGCGACTGGTGATGAAAGCGCGTTCAGAGTTGTGGCCGCCTTCACCGGTTTTCTAGCCCACTGTGGTGCGCGCGCCATCTGAATTATTTTCAGCGATTAATTGCCACCTGGCACCCGGGAAAAGGGAGGGGGGGGGGGGAAGGTGTGCGGCGCTCTCCAGGGGTCCGGGGAAGGGGGAGGACAGGCCACAGGGCGCGCGGAGGGGACCCCAGGAGGCAGCGGACCGAGACGGAATGGAGGGCCCTACAGGGGTGGCCCCCTGCGGGCATTCCGAACAGAGGCTTCGACGCTCTGACACTCTCACACCTACGGGACGGCCCATTAGCGCGAGAGAGACGGAGCGGCGAAACAATAAACGTGTGTTCGGAATCGTTCTGCTGGCGCTGCTCTCTACAGTGTAGTAGTAGTAGGCTGGCAGGGGGGCGCACCAACAGCAGCAGAGGGATTACGAGCGGTTCTTCCTCGTTCGCTGTCTCTCTCGCACCTGTACCTGTACACGGCACAGTGGGTCAGAAGCCCGTTAAGGCGGCCAAAATCCCGGACACGTTTTGAGCTCCAGAATCGCTAAATGGGTCTCGAACCTGATGTGTGACCCCACCGACGATTTCCTCGTTTAGAGAGCAATCCATTGGCGGGGCCAAACGTTCGATTTGAGTCCCATTTAGGAACTCTGAAGCTCAAAACGCGTCCAAAGTTTTAGCCCACTTTTCGCGGCTCTCTACAATGTACTCAGCCGTCAGGGGCGAGCCAACAGCAGCATACTTATTTTGAGCAGTAACTGTTCTGAACTGACTGAAGTTCTAACTGAACTGTTCTCCCTCGTTACCCGTCTCTCTCTCACACACCTGTACACGGGACGCCGCGTGAGTGCGAGAGAGACAGAGCGACAGAAGAGAAGCCCTGTTCGGAGTCGGCACGCAGCGGGGCCGGCCTGCTGGGTGACAATCGCCTCCTGTTTAGCGCGCCAAAGTAGCGGCGCGGCGGAAAGTTTATTGAACCGGAAGGCGGAGAATTCGCATGGCTGGAGGCGGGATTAGAAAACGGGGGAGGGCTGCCGCGAGGCTAGGCAGGCAGCAGGCAGGCAGCAGGCAGGCAGCAGGCGCAGGCCGCACACACTCAATTACTATGTACTTTTTAGTGCGCAAGATTCGCAAAAAATTGTGCATGCGTTTTGAAATGCACGAATTTGTGCGTTACTAAGCACGAAAGTGGGCGTTGTAGCGCATAAAATAGTCGTGCATTTTGAGACGCATGTACAACTTTGTACAAAGGTACAAAAGTACACAGTAATTTAGTGTGCAGGCGACCGATAGAGGTGATAAAAATCCCGGACGCGTTTTGAGCTCCAAAGTAGCCTAACAGGACTAGAACAGAACTTGTGACCCTGCCCATGGATTGATCTCCGAATGAGGAAGCCGCATTGGTGGCGTCTGACCTAGGTTCGACTCCCCTTTAGCGACTCTGACACTCAAAACGCGTCCAGATTTTTGGCCGCCTGCCAGTAGAGGGTGACTGCAGCAGCCTGGACGCTGCCTGCAATTCAGGTTTGCAGTTTGCGTTCCGCGCGAGGGGGCCACCACCCCGGTAATCCTGTGTACAAATTCACTGGCAATCTCCGGTAGTCCACGCCGGAATCACGTAATCCCTGAAAAAATTTTGTCATTTTTTTTTTTAGCGTTTTTGAACCAATTTTACCAAATTTAACGCGGAATCCCTAGTAAAATATCTGTAATCCCGTAGTCTTGTGTACGCCTGAAACAAGAGTGGCGGCCCCCTCGGTTCTGCGCACCCTAAATGTTTTTGTACAAATTTTGTACGAGACATCACAGTTTTTTGTGCAGATGAACTTTTCGTACAATTTTGTACGAGATTTTGTACAAAAAAGGGGGAAATTTGTGCAGATTTTCGTACAAAAACTGTACGAAAAGTTCATCTGCACAAAAAACTGTGATGTCTCGTACAAAATTGTACATAAGATTTAGTGTGCGTCTGTTGCTTAATCGCACGCTGCGCTGATGATAAGGCCGGTCTCCTGGCCCACCCGCTGTGCTGCAGGCAGGCAGCAGAGACCGGAAGGTACAGGGAATAGGGTGTTTTACTCAGAGGAATTCGATACCCACAGCATGTTTTTTCTGAAAGGCCTTTACGTAACACACACTAAATCCTTATGTACTTTTTTGTACATAGTTATGCACGATTTTGCACATGCGTTTTTTATGCATAATATTATACGTTGTTATGCATAATTTATTCATAACTATGTATAAATTATACGTTGTTATGCATAATATTATGCTGAAGCTTACGCATGTGCAACATCGTTCAGAACTATGTATAAAAAAGTGCATAAGGATTTAGTGTGCATGAATTTTGAGCCCCAGATGATGAGCGGAATCGGACAACGCTAACTAAGGGACCGCGAGTCGAACTTGAAGTTGAGCCAGCTCGGGAAACGCGCACGCCGCCGGGCAAAGGCAGGCCCTGCGCGCGTTTCCCGAGCTGGCTCGACTTCAGGTTCGATGCGCAGTCCCTTAGCGTTGTCCGATTCCGCTCATCTGGGGCTCAAAATTCATGTTACAACAAGGCTTTTCAGAAAAACATGCGGTGGGTATCGAATTCGACTGGGTGAAACACTCTAACAGGCAGGCAGCCATAGGTGGGACGAATGCAGATAACACGGACACGTACCTTGGCGTGACTATAAACCTTCCTGGACGGACACACGGACACACACACACACACACACACACACACACACACACAGTGACAGCACGGCCCCAGTTGAGGGAGCTATGGGCTCGCTGGAAGCTACTCAGGCTGCTCCGGCCCGGGGCGGTGGTGGTATAGCAGACTAGGCCATGTGTTCGCCAGCGAGGCTAGGCAGCACCGTCCGGGGGGTCTAGACGGGCCACGCTGGGCCAAGTCAAGCCAGGCCCCGCACAGTGGGATAGAAGACCGGCGGCCAAAACTCTGGACGCGTTTTGAGCTCTAAATGGGACTCAACCCGAACGTGTGTGACCCCTCCTCGGACCCCTCTCCCAACAAGGAACCGATTGATGGGGTCACACGTTCGGTTCGAGTCCTGTTTTGCGAATCTGGAGCTTAAAACCCGTCGAGAGTTTTGGTTGGCCGCCTGCGCCGGTCTTCTGGCCCACTGTGCCCCGCCACACGGACACCAGCGCCAACCTCGTGGAGCACGCCGTGCCGGGCAGGTGTAAGGGCGGTGTGCGGTTGGCCCGGAGGCCGGCCTTGGGGCAGCAGGCTCACAGCGCTCTCGTCACTCTCCCGCACTCGAAGGCCGTTCCACTGTGTTGCGAGAGAGAGAGAGAGAGAGAGAGAGAGAGAGAGAGAGAGAGAGAGAGAGAGAGAGAGAAAGAGAAAGAGAAAGAGAGAGAAAGAGAGAGAGATTTGATTTGATTTGATTTTTTGTTCTAAGGACTTACAAACAAGCACTTAAGAGTGCCACTGGCATGCAAGCCCGCCCTCCAAATCAAGAATTACAAATTCATGACAAAAATAGTCGTAAACGAAAAAATAGAGATAAACACTTATAAGCTTGTCGCAAAGGACACCTTAAACTAATAGAACAACATAATTAATTATACAAAAATAGTTGGTACTCTAATTTGGTTTTAGAGGAAACGATCGTAATCACTTATAAACTAAAGGAACAACGTAATTAGATTGTATAAAAAATATTTTGTCTATTTGGTTACGAACAACAACATTATGAACAAGAATCACATCACAACAGACATGGTCGCATGAGGTCATGAGGAGGATAAGCTCTTTTCAACAAAATTTTTCACAAAGTTAACAGATTTGCCCAGGTGCTCATAAAGGTGGAGGTCGTTCCACATTTTGCTAGACTGTATGAGAAAAGAATTATGATATTTTTCTGTTCTGTGAATAGGTATTTGTAATTGTAACTTGCTTGACCTAGTGGAGCATCTGTTACTTGTAGATATAAATTTGTATTTCTCAAACAAGTATGCTGGGGTTTCTGACTTAATAATTTTAAAGACCATCAGAGAAACAGCCAAAGCCCTTCTATTTTCGATTTTTAGAAACTGTAACTTGTCATAATAGGGTGTAATGTGCTCGAATCTAGAGGCTCCAGTTGTGAAACGCACACATGCATTCTGAACTCTCTGCAGTCTAGCATTATTGCAGTCAGTAATATCAGTAAAAAGTGCAGAGGCATAGTCAAGATGAGGCATCACCAGGGTCATGATCAGCATTTTCCTAATATTAGGAGGTACAAAAGAGAACGACCGCCTCAGCTGTGCTAAAGTTCCTAATATTTTCTGAATTAACAAAGTGCATTGGTCGGTCCAGCTCAGTGATCCATCGAACAACACTCCTAGATTATTAACAGTACTCTTATATGGAATGACACAGTCATTGACAATCAGCTCTGTAACAGTCATCCTGGATAAAATATTTAGAAATCTTTGGGATCCTAATATAATGGATTGTGTCTTTGATACATTTAGCAGTAAATTATGCTTTTCACAATAATCTATTATATTCACCATATCACTTTTTAGATAATTCAAGTAATCATCCAAGGCATTCGAAGGGAAGTGAATATATAGCTGTATGTCATTAGCATACATCACGTATTTACAATGCTTTAAAACAGTAGGGAGATCAAATAAATATATAAGGAACAGCAATGGTCCCAGCACACTGCCCTGCGGTACCCCTGTGGTGATCCCAGCCCAGTCAGACATTTGATCTGATGCCACGACAACTCTATGACAGCGCATGGTGAGATATGACCGGAACCAATTTATTGCGGACTTTGAGAAACCTAGGCACTCCAGTTTGGTGCATAGTAGTTCATGATGGACACAGTCAAAGGCTTTGCTTAGATCTAACAACACCAATAAAGATAGAAGTCTCTTGTCAATGGCTTCTCTGATATCATCAGTGACTTTTAGCAGTGCGGTAACAGTACTAAAACCCTTTCTAAATCCAGACTGGTTATCTGCAAAAAGCTTTTTATCATTCAAAAAATCTGTGACTTGAGAGTGCACTAGTTTTTCCAGAATCTTACCCAGCACGCACAGTATGCTGACTGGCCTGTAATCCTTACTCTCTTTGGGATTTTTCACCTTTGGTATTGGTATGATATTGGCCCTCTTCCATATATCGGGATACAAACCGTTTTGTAGGCTAAAATTGAACAGATGATCAAGTACGGGTAACAAAGCTGGTAAGCACATTTTAATGAACAATACTGAGATACCATCCACCCCTACAGCCTTTGACTTTATAGAGTAAACAGCTTTAACAATTTGCTCAGGTAGTACATACCTAAAATGAAATTTATCCATAATATCAGACGACTTATCTTTTCCTGTTCCCATCTTATATTTCAATACAGTATCACGTATAAGCTCTTCGTTTCTTACAGATGATACGGAGGCATAATGTTTATTAAGATCAGATGCACCCACCACTGGGTCAGGATGTTTATCTTTAGACTTGCCTACATTAAGAGATCTAATTGTATTCCAGATCGACTTGGAGTCCCTTCCATTCTCAAACTTCTCATAAAAGTATTTCATCTTTGCACTACGAATCATTCTTTTCACTCTATTTCGGGCCCTTTTAAAATTATCCAAGTCATCCGGACTGTCGGTTCTGTTGTGAATTTTTTTAAGCTTATTTCTCTGTTTAATCAGACCTCGAATTGTGTTATCCATCCATGGAGCAGAATTTTTCTTTATGGTCTTAGTACTTACAGGTGCATGATCATCCATGAGTTTGTTTAAAATACAATTAAATTTATCCACTTTGTCGTCTATATTACTCTCCTTATAAACTTGACTCCACTCTGAGTTCTCTACATCACTCAACAGGTCCTCCACGTTTACCCTACTAAAGTTTCTAAAAGTCAGCTGTTGCTTAACATTACGTGGGGTGGACAGGTCAAAAACAGCACTAATCATATCATGGGAAGAAAAACCAGAAGCAGAGGTTTGTCCACACGTGAGTAGTTTGTCAGGACAGTTACTGCAAATAACGTCTAAAATAGAGTCACAATTATTAACATGGTAGGTTGCCTGATGAGGAACACAATATAAGTTACAAAGACTAAGTAATTCAGGGACTACAAGAGCATCATCCCCTCCCCGGCCAAAACCTGCATTGAGGTCCCCACAAAGAAAAGAGTATTTGAACCCTGGTGAGAATTTATAGAATTCTTCGATAAAAGTACTCACGTGACCACCTTTTGGCTTCCTGTACATAGCTGCCAGCAGAATTTTATTTGTACCCACCAGAATGTCAAGCATAATAAAATCTGGCTTCTCGTAATCCCCTTCTGAAACAGACAGTACTTTCACAGAGTATAACGCTTTTACATAGACAGCCACTCCACCTCCATTTCTTCCTGTTCGATTGGCTCCAAACATTTTGTAACCTGGAAGCTGAAGTACATTTTCATTATTTCTAAACCACGTTTCAGACACCGCTATGACATCAATGCCACAGTCAGAAAAGGTATCAGTAAATTCAGATTGATGTGAAATATCTCTTAACGATTGAGCATTTATATGTACAATTTTTAATTTAGTTGGTTGTTCCGCAGTAATTTTCTTAACATAATCTCTCAGCATCAAGACATTTCCCACACTCATAGATTAGGCATGGCACGTTGGGAAGCTATCAGTCAGCCAATTCTTACATGCTAAATAAAAGAAAACATTGGAAAGTAATGAGAGCAAAAATAACATTAAGTATATAGAAAAGATACAAAAAATAAAAATAAAACAGTCAGCATATTATTACTAGCTAGGTAAAAGAAAACATTTGTACTTAATAGGAGATAAAAATAAAATGGAATATAAAAAAATAGAACTAACAGTAAAACACAACACAACATATTGAAAAAGAAAATGAACATAAGTAAACAGGGAGAGAAAACTAGAAGAACAGCAATGAAAGTGAAATATAAAAAAAAATAGAACTAAAGTAAAACACAACATATTAAAAAAGGAAATGAACATAAGTAAACAGAGAAAGAAAAGTAGATGAACAGCAAAAGTGTATAAGAGATCAATGTTGCAGCTCACTGGGTGGGTGGTTCTTCATAAGTTTGTTGAGGTCACCGTCACTCCTGACCCGAAAGGGTCTGTCCTTGTTCACCTTGACCAGGATCACTCCATCGATGGTCCACACTGCATTGTTTGAGTAGTGTGACACAGCAGTTTTCAGTATGTCCATTCTCA